>JAWWLV010000002.1:6123312-6138132 GCA_035041135.1 Platyrinchus mystaceus
CGACTTGCAGTCGCTCCCCGCCGGTCCGGGCGGGTCCCTCACGGGCGGGGTCCTGGCCCTCAGCGGCGCGCAGCGAGACGAGGTGGCCGAGTGGTTAAGGCGATGGACTGCTAATCCATTGTGCTCTGCACGCGTGGGTTCGAATCCCACCCCCGTCGCACTTTTGCTGCCGCGGCGAAAACGATGAGAATCAGGCAGGAACGGCCTTCAAAGCATCACCTTCTAAGTTTACGTGTCTTATTTCGGCTTAACGCTGAGCTGCTGTGGCTAATTTTGGGTTTAGGAGAAACCACACAAAAGAAATGCTTTTTAAAAAACCCATGTATAGTTACTTTTTTGGAAGGCAGCTGTTCTGGACTATGAAGGATTTCAAATGAAATCAGGAGCCAGAGTGGTGTCTGGCAGGCAAGATAACCAGTGTTTACTGCAGCAACTTCTATTTCACGAGGCAGAACGTTCTGAGAAAAATCTGCTGCTTTTGTAAGGAAAAGAAACAAAAAGCTGTATAGAAGTACTGCAGATATGAAATACATCTCCACACTATTTACTGGGAATTAAACTAAAACCAAAAGGTCTTCAACTTCCAAAGGTTTAAAAGTGCTGGAAAATTGTTTCTCCAGAGCTATTTACTGAAAACTGAAGGAAGCATCCTGCTCTCCAGCATGACATGGAATCTGTGGAATAAGCAACTCACCTGGTTATAATGCTGTAAATATTGAGTAATACTCGGACCCAGCGGCACAAAAATCCTTCTGGATTTGCACTGAGCAATATAAACTCGGCCAAGGGCTTCTCCAACCTGAGAATGCCAGTTTTGACATTGCTGGGAACAGAATTAGGAACTCAAAACCACAGTGCTGCTGCAAGGCAGTTCCTGCATGAAGAAAGCTGAGACAACATTTCAGGTACTGTGTCTATGTAGAGCAACTCTTCCAGTGTTCCTAGGGATCCTGTGCTACTTCCCAGTTTCCCCCTGGAGAGAAAGAAACTCCACCACTGTCACCTAAAGCCTTCCAAGAAAAGCTTTTGGAAGCTTTTGACTCATCTCCATGCCTGTGGAGCAGAAAAGGAGGGAGTCCTTTTCTGTGACACACTGACCCTGTGGAAGGCAGCCATGTGAGAAGGGCCCAGGCTCCACTGCTGCTCCATGTTCTTATTCCAGGAGAGTATTTGCTGGCTCTGGAACACGCCTGTCCCAGGGAGGGTTCGGAAGGATGCCGAAATGGAAACCAAAACACCACTGGAAGTTCAAAAAACCCCCAATATTTATTACAAAGAAGTGGCCACCAAAACGAGAAACTGAGTGACAGGAAAGAACAGGAGGGAAATGAGCCCTCAGTGAAACCCCCACTCACACAGGAGTGTTTTACAAGGCTGTTTTACCGACCCCAGAATGACCAGAATTCCCCATAGCAGGGGCTGCATCCTCAGAGGGTCGGCAGGCTCACAAGATAGCGGGTGTCCCACCAAGGCAATGCTGTCCTCCATGTGAAGATTGAGTCCCCCAGGCACGAGCCACCTGCTTTTTTTGTCCAATTTGCCAGTGACATCTCTCTGGGCAGGTGTGGTCAGCACTGCACAGCCAGGTGCCTTGTGTCCCTCCCCCCGGGATGTCAGTGGTGCCCCTTCTACTCATATCTGTGTACATTGGAATTTCCCTGCTAATACACCTTGGGGGATCTTCCCTAAATGAGTCTGGGGGTTTACTTCATCACCCTCCACTTCATCACCCTCCTCTTCACTTTCTCCTTCAAATGCCCTTGAAGGGCCGTCAGCCAATAGTGAGATACCAATTAATTTTAGTTTATGCAAGGTGCTGCCTTCAAGGACGAAATTCCCATTTATCAGACCTTGTTTTCCCATCACTTGGCAGGAAAAGAACGAATTCTCACAGGTGTCTGGGCCAAACATAGACCAACAGCAGCAGCGTTTAATTAAGCACATATACAATGCCCCAGGAGCGTATCTGTTCGGTCACCCAGACCTGGATTTCTTTCCCGAGTGTCCACATCTCAGCTCTGCTCAAATATCCACCATGTCCACCAGAGCAGAGAGGTGGAACTCAGAGGCAGCTTCAGCCTCCTTGGTGGCCCTGAGGAGCTGCTGCAAGTGTTTCAGTCTGTCCGACAGCGCAGGGCTTCGCTCCATCTCCACAGCCTTGTGTCCCTCTTGACTCCCAGCCTGGGCAGAAGGAAAAGAGATGAGACCGAGACTTTCTCCCAAGGTAATTCCTGCTAGAGGTTTTGCAACTACTGCACTCCTCAGAGCTTCAGCCAATGCTCAGGACCCCTTATCTTACCTCTGGAGCAGGTGGCATGGGACCCTTCACCAACGGGCAGGTGATGGCTGAGGTGGAGAGCAGTGACTGGGGGAGGTAGAGAGGAAGACCTAAGAGATTCCCAATGGTCTCAATGTCCTCAGTTAGGTATCGGTACATCTGTTCTTCAAACCTAGATGGGAAGATCAAGAGCACCAGTTAGATGGCAGCCTGGCTCTGTCCTTGTAACCAGTGGGTTAACTAAGAGTTCTGGGTTTAGAAGTGTCTGACCTCCACACCCTGACATAGCCCACCACCAATTCAAAACTCCACCACATAAAAGTGTGGCACAGAAAGGAGCCACACAGACTGTAGACACCCAACTGATGGGAGAGGCAGAAGAGACAAAAAACCTCTTGGGCCAACCTCAAAAGCTCAGCTCTTTCCCCTTGTGATCTGCATTGCTACAAACTGACCTCCCAGAGAGGACTTTATAGACATTTGTGACACAGTGGGACACACAGACCACTGTAGACATTGTACTGCTTCAGTTCTGGTGGCATGACTGACCAACAGAGTTTCCAACCATTCCTAGAAGTTCCAAAAATTTGTACCATCCTGGACTGTCCCTGTGATGCAAGCAGGAGATAGGAGGGAACTGCTCTGATATGCTTGATGAAATCAGATGAAACCGAAGACAGTCTGGGCTGTTTTCTAGCACTGTTCAGCTTTCCATTCCATACAAGTTAGAAATTGTTTATAACCCCGGGCTGAAGCTGCAAAGAAAAGATGCTGCTCTCAAAACTTACCTCCTGTTTTCTATTTTTTCCCGTTGCAGCTGTGCCGACAGGCGCTCCTGGGCCAAGGACACGTCTGTGAATTCATCTGAGCTGGGAATGCTCACCTCCTGACCTGACAGCTTGCTCATGCCAGAGCCATACTGGCCTGGCATCATGGAGATGCTGCAGGGTTTCTTAAAAGGCTTGGGAGATTTTATCCTTGACCTGAAGAGGAGAGATAAAAAAACAACAAGCAAAAGCACAGGAATTGGTATGAGTGTGTTGATTTTTCCCTATTAGCTTGAAGATTGGAAATAGCAGGGAGTAAGAAGTGATCACCTGGAGAAATAATGCTCTTGTGCCAGCATCCAACCACCTGTGCATGGGATTAGAGAGGAACTAACCTGGAGCCTTGAATTCACCCCAGACATCACCCACTACACAGCAGGGCTACAGCTAAGCTTCCAAGAGGGAAGAGAGTGGCTTCCCTCTGAATGAGGCCAGGGAAGTGAGCTAGACTCTGGAGATCTCAAATACCTTTATAATGCCACAGAGCTCTAAGGCATCCTTCCCCCTCAACCTATCCAGCATTTTCTCAACCTCACAGTTTCCCCTCCATGCTTTGGACAAGTCAAACTCCAAGCCCCAGCAGCATTTTTTTGGCTCAAGTTCATTTCTCCTCTTACAGCACTTTGAGCACTCCCCAAGAAATCCATTTCTCTGAGAGCTGAGTAACCCTGTGCAAATAAAATCTACCTACTGCCCTGTTTCAGCACAGCCTTGTACATCATTTCAAAGAGGCGTGCACAGGTATGTTCTGGCAGGATGCCATACGCTGATTTTCAGCATTGCAGAGGTCCCAAACAACCTCCTTGGAGTTCTCCATGGACAGCTGAATATGCTACTCCCTCCCACAGGCAGTGCCAGCAGCCACCTCACCTCTCGTGGCCTCGTCGGATCTCCTCCTGCGTGCGCAGCCTGGCTTGATCCCACGAGAAAGGGAGGGTGTAGTTCTTCAAATGCTCCTTGAAGAAGTACACACGAACCTCACCATCTTTACTCACTGCTTCTGTGAACAAACCCAAGCCCAACGTTTATCATTTCCACAGATTTTCTCCTTCAGAAGAAAAGCTCAGCATTAAAAAGGCCATTTGGGGAGAGTGTTCACTTTCAAGTAATTTCAGTTGTAACCTGCTTGTAAAAAAGAGCCTTCTTGAACTCAGCAGATTATTGGCAGTCTGTAAAACATTGCTTTCTCTTAGTTCTAAAAATTCTGTTGCATCCAAGTTCAATGGATGAAGTAGTCATTTCATTAAAAGAGGCTCCCTGCAGTTAAGCCAAAAAACCCCCACACACTTGAAACTGAAAGCAAACGGAATTTGAAGCAAATTTCATTAATCCATGGAAGTGCTAACCAACCATGGCAGCCTCACATCCCAGCTGACACGGCTGCTGAGGGGCAATTCTTGGCCTTTGGTTAAAGCAAACCCTCACACCCTGGGAGGGCAGGCCAAAAGACTCTAACCAGAGACACATTTGTAATCACAAGATCGAGTCAGGTCACAGCTAATACTAAACACACACTCCAAAGAGAAGACAGATGTGCAGAATCACAGCTAACCCTGCTACATCTCAGTTGCTGCCATGCATGAAGGCACCATTGGCAAGTTATTTAATACCATCATAAAAGAAGTATCATCTGTGTTGTAGGAGCAATACCTGGAGCAATAGGCAGTTTGGGCGGTTTCCAGTCTCTCAGTTTATGATCAATGCAGACTGCCAAGATACAATCCCAAGGGATCTCATCAACAGAAGGTCCATCTTCATCAGAGTTCCCCATTGTTTGGTTTTTCCACTTTTGGTATGTTTTGGTCAGCAGATTCTCCACTTGAGACTGGATCAGTGGTTGAGTGTGGGACGAACTTGCAATCTGGGAGACGTACTGAAAAATCATGCGGCAAACAGGACGCCAAGGAGCTGCCAAACCAAGAAACCAAACTGCAAGAATCTGTGACAGAACCAACACAGCACAGGCACACCTTGGAGAGCCGTGTGCTGCCAGGAAGACAGCACAGTGTGAAGTACTTACCACCTAATGGAGGCAGGTCAAGGTATGGGATCTGGAAGGACAGCACGGCCTTCTTCAGCCAGGCCAGGTGATCCGGCATGTTCCACTGCAGGTGGGGCAGCAGCTTGTTACCCCCAGGTTCTGAAAACTCTGTCACGGGCCAAGACAAGTCACAAAGGTGCTCTGAGGATGCCACATCTGACAGAAACTGCAGCACACTGTTGTAGAGCTCTATGATGACCCCGGGCTCCTGGGATGGCAGGCCAGCCAAACGCCTCTCCTTCCAGTCATGGTAGAAGCGCTTGCCAAATTCAGCATCAATCCCATCCTCAATGTACTGCTGAAGGGTCTGACTGCAGAGCTCAAGGGAGTCAGGACGCTGGGAAATCAGCCAGCCCACAGCCACAGAGATCTATGACACACAAAACAGGGGTGGTTGGAAACTGCTCTGCAGCGATCCGGACACAAAGGATTCAATCCTGCAACCCTAAGTTTGACATAACACTATCCAAGATAGTATGCAGCAAAATGCAAATAAATCAGCTATCCCAACAACAGTTGTCCAACTAGGTGGTCATAAACTGAATTCCCAGGTAGCAGGCTCAGAAGACACAGAAAAGAGACTGGTCACGTGAGGTACAGGCATGCAGTGGAATTCCCTGCTGCAGGATACTGGGGATGTGGCAAAACTTATCCAGGAAAAACTGGACAGACTCACAGAAATTAGACCATGGTGACTATAGCCAGAGAAGCTATGCCTGATCCTGGCAGTCCTTGAACTGCAGAGATGCACATTGTGAGGGTTGGCAGGGGGGGCATCACTCTGGGCTTAGGTAAATCCATGAATTTTGGTCTCAGTGCAGTTTTCAGTACTACACAAATTATCTTTTTTTTTTTTTTTTTTATAACAAGTGCCACAGATCTCTGGTCCGTGAAAATAGACCAGTCATGAACAGTGGAAACGTACCAGAAATATTCTCATTTCAGAACAGTTCTGGCTGATGCTGGAACCACTACTAACAAGCAAGCACCACTCTCCAGCAGAGTTAGGTGTGTGGAAAAGTGGTTAGAAGAGCTTTTTGAACAAAAACTATGTTACATAAAATCCAATGGAAAAAATATCCCATTACACGAGACTCAGCTGCAATTTAAGCTACAGGGAATATAATAATATATATATATAATTATATATTTATATTTTTATATATATATATTATTATTATATAATAAGCAAGTTATCTCTTGTTGTTCTTACCCTTCTTGTGCCCTCTAAGTCAGTGACAGAAACTGGGAGCTCCACAATGGTGTAGTCCGAAATAAACTGGGCTGAAATCAAGTCCTGGAGCATCAAACCTTAAAACATAAGAAAACTCACCATTTACAGAGGAAGAACACACCTCCTCAGACTACACACTGTGCATTTACACTTAGAGCATCACTGCTCTCCTCCATCTCTGCCCACAGACTCTCAGGATCAAATACTGTGTGTGAAGGAAAACTTGGGAGCCAAAAGTGATGAGCTCTTAAGGCCTCAGGATTTCCAGCCAAGCTCTGAGAAGTGCTGTACTTCACAGCCTCTCTCCATTTACTGGATGAGGACTGAGACTCTGCACCAGCCACAACAGTTCCACCTGGGGCAGCCTCAAACATTCCCATTTTCAAGACACAGAAACAATTACATACCATCTTCTACTTCTTTCTCCGTGGCCTCCTCTTCCTGACTGGGGACTAGAACCACCAAAGGAACTAAGGGGTGGAAAGGCTTGGCCTGAAGCAACTGTTTCAGCTGCAGCAAAGCTGAAAGCCAATATACATCATCTTCTGCAACATCTTCACTCTTAACTCGGGGGGGCAGAAGAAGAATGAGGCCACTGGTCCCAAGCAAGTCTTTTTGTGTCTCGGCCATGTCAAGCTCCGAGTCAGAGAGCGCACCCTGTGCCACCTGGACAAGCAACAAAGTTGACAACAGCAATGTAGCTAAACAGAGCTACAGACCAAAATCTGCAGTGTATTGTCATTATTATCATCACCTCTCAGCTCTGGCATCTTTTACCAGGAGCTCTACAAAACCTAAGACAAAGAGCTGTTACCAGACCAACACGGATGTCTCTGAGAGATGCAGGTGAGCACAAAAGTGCCCCTCAGCACCTGATTTGGGACCAGGAATTATGATTCAGGTTCTACAGCTGCAGATGGCTGGAAACAAGGAAAAAATCCATCTTTTTTTTTCAGGCCTTTGAACTTGATGATCCTTGTGGGTCCCTTCCAAATCAGAACATTCTGTAACAACCCCATCCCTCCCAGTGTGATCTCCCTCCATCTGACAGGACACAAGATCCACTGGAAAAGAGCCCACCCTGCTTTTATGGCCTCTTAGGTATCATGAAACTCTTCTCACCTACCTTAATACACACACTGACTTCAATGCTTCTGTTGCCCTGGATGCCAGGAGAGCTAAATAATGTCAGTGTTCGAATTCTGCCTTCTGGATGTGAAGTGTTTTTCTTACACATTTTGTCTCCCATAAACTTGGCTTTCAACCAATCCATCAGTATCCTACCAAACAAGAAAAAGTGGGCTTTTGAGGGTTTTGTTGTCAAAAATGGCATTTTAGGGTTTTAATCTCACCACCTCTAAGACACCACGGTCTATAATAACCCTTTGTATTTAGGTTATGATAAATAACCCTACTAAAGAGCTGTGAACTGTCCTGAAATTATCATAACAAAGTTTTGCTTTCAGGATGAGCAAAAAGAATTAAACAATGTTAGATAATAGATTACTGTAATAAATTCTTTTTTTTTTTTTTTCTCCAGAGCACTCTAAACTGGAAATTTGATATGGCAAAGGCAAAAATACACCAAGGACTGGGTACTACTACTCCTCTTCTACCTAAACAGAGGTCTGCTCTGTTTGAGAAAGGGACCCAGCAATCAACTTGTCTACTTACCTGTTGGGATCATCCTTGGCATATTCATCATCACTTGGCAAAACCAAGAGCACCTTCCAAAAAACGTGTTCTTGTTGAAC
The DNA here is from genome assembly GCA_035041135.1 of Platyrinchus mystaceus. NCBI lineage: Eukaryota > Metazoa > Chordata > Aves > Passeriformes > Tyrannidae > Platyrinchus > Platyrinchus mystaceus. Next base: position 6,131,447 of record JAWWLV010000002.1, read on the forward strand.
TGGAATATGTTCAGTGATTAATGAGATGAGATCCAGGGGAGTCCAGGCTAAACCACTTAAAGAGAGACAGAAACTGGTGAAAAGACCCACCTCAGTGCTCTTTCCCCCCTGTGGGGTCTGGACACTGAACAAGCTACAATACTGTAACCAGATGCCTTCAGGAATTGCAGCTGCTAAATCTGTTACATGAGCCTTACTTTGGGGATTTCAGGACCACACCTGTGTTGCTTCCCTTCCACACTGATCCCATACGCACCCAGGCCACTGGAGTGCCTGAGGAGCCACGGGAAGTCAGACCTCCTGCTGCACTTCAACAACTTCATGCCACAAGCCAGGTCTCTAATAGCTCGTTTATTCCTCTCCCCCCATGCTCCATCCCAGGCTCCATCCCACCCAGGTACAAAGCCATCCCCCATAATATCCATCAGATCCTTAAAGTTACACCCCAAAGGATCAGATGGCCCAACACCTTCCCTAAATTAGCTGTAGTGGAAGGTGTCCCTGCCCATGGGAGGGAGGGCGGGTTGGAATTAATGAAATGATCTTTTAAGTCCTTTCCAATCCAAACCATTCTGTGGTTCTATGATCCTCCTGTTTCCCTTACTTCCAAAACAGTCCCAGAAGCAAGGCTGCAAATGGACATCCAGGCATGATTAGCCATTCCTCACTGCCATTTTTGAGGTCTCTGGCATTTCTGTTACAGCTTGGTTTGAAGGAAAACAAGAACCAGACCCCAGCGTACCTTACCAACTGCTGGTAGAAGTGCTGAACTTTCATTTCATGCACTGTCTTGTTTCTCAGCCAGTTCAATCTGGAAACAAAGGTATATTTTTTTGGTATAAAACAGGTATTTTAACCAAATCAAAGAAACACTGAGGCCCCGAGAAATACTACAGATGCTTCAGAGAGTTGCTGTTAATAGAATTATTTATTTTCAGATTTTCAGTCTCGGTCATGGCATTTGTGCAGGAAGAATCTTTTGGGGGCTATTTAAGAACAGAGAGTTCTGCAAAACCACCAGCATTCACAATGGAAGAATGTTTGGTAACTTACCTTCCAAAAATCTACCAGATTGCCAATTGATGCCACTAGAAGTATCCTTACCTCGTGCAAGAGACTCCCAGCTTTCCTCCATTCCCCAGGTTTACAAATCTCTTGCACAAGTTCTCCATGGCTATAGGCCACTCTGCACTGGGAGACAGTGCTTTCAGTTGATGTTTTGAATCCATGCCACAGGGAGCAGCTGGAAATGCCCTCATTTGACGTTTCAACTTTGTTCGAGCTGCCACTGCTTCCCTCCACCTTTGGAAGAGAACAGATAAATAGGTCACATTAATAAACTCCTCTGCAGACCTTTGCCACCAGATATTTGTACACTGAACACCACAGCAACCACAAAACACTGAGCACACATCCAGAAAAATGAGTGTCCAACAGAAGGAATACAAGAATAAACTATTACATGTTTCTGGACAGAAAGAAGATTAAATCTCCCACCAATCTCACTACCTGACTCCCACAAGGTGTGCTCTCCTCCCCATGCACAGCTGAATAATTTGGCAGAGGCTGTTAATAAGGCTCCCTTATCACAGAGACAAGACAGCAAAAAGTGTCTCAAAAATAACACAACCAGACAGCTGCAGTTCCATCTCTATGAACAGAGATGGACAACAACACTCCCAAGGAAAGCAGGTATGTCCCAGGATGGCAACTCACCGTTTTAAGTACTTGGAGAAACACTGGAGCTCCTGAAGGGTTTCCTTGGCAACCTGGAAAATCTCATCCTCCAGAGAGAGCTCCATGAAGTGACCACACACCTCCTCTGAGCACCGGGCAATACGGGCTTGCTGGTCTCTTTCTAAGGCACATCTAGTTCCAAATAAAACAAAAAAAAGACCTCTAGTGAAGTGAAGACCTGCAGCAAATGCCAATTCAATTGGCTGAGGTGCTAACAGGGAAGACCATGACATTTAGGAAATCCTTGGGAAAGCAAACCACAACACACAGCATGTTGTGCCATACCTTAACTCATTGGTTGAAGCTTCTTTAACACTCTCCTTTATTACTTCTTCCATTAATTCCATACCCAGCAACTGGCTCAACTGCTTTATTAACTGTTCTCTTTCCTGTTTTTGTCTGAAAGGACAGATAAAAGATTTACACAAGTGAAAAAATTTACACTGGCAAACCTGGCACTACATGCAGTGTCAAACAGCTAATTTGCCTAAAACTGAGTTATCACTAGCTGATTTCTAAAGATAAACAGCCTGGCATGGAGCCAGGTTTCCCTCAAAAATATCAATGACAGTGGGGTTATGTGAGGGAAATATTTACCCATGAGCAACTTGATCTAGCGAGTGGCATCCTTGCCCATGGCAGGGAGTTGGAAAAGTTGCTGCACACAGCAGGGCTGGGATGCACATCCCTTTCTTGAAGCTCTGGGTGAACCAAAGTTCCTAAAATTCCCCCCCCCATGTTTTCACAGTGGCTCTGTGAGGTCACCAAAACGCTAACCAGTAGATCACCTGGGAATGCAGAAGGGACACCCTGCCTGCAGGATCCCAGGGGAGTTCAGGGCGAGACAGCTCTGATGGTGTGGCAGAAAGACACGGGGGGTTTGAGCACGGGACTCAGGTTGACACCAGCCGTCCATACGTTGTCCAAGGGTGTCCCCAGCCCACCCTGCCTCACCTCTCTTCCTCCACTCTGCGCTGCTCCTCCTGGACACGCTGCCTTTCCACGCTAAGCACGTTTCCAGCCACTTCTCTGAGCATCTCCCCCGTCACTTCAGTCACAAGTTCCTCCACAGCGGCCTCTGAGGTGCTGTGCAGAAACACCAAGTCTCTTTTCAGAGCCAGGAAGTTTTCATTCAAAGCCTCAGGTCTGTGCTTTCTTAACCCACACCTTGCTCTTTGTGCTGGGCTGACTCCAGCCACAAGCCAAGCACCCACACTGCTGCTGGCTCACTGCCCCCTCCCCACACTGGGACAGGGAAGAAAGTAAGGAAATAAAAAGGAAACCCCCAGATGGAGGTGAAAACACTGCAACAGGGAAAGGGAAAACTCCCACACCCCCACCAAGCAAAGCAAAGGCAGCCAGCCACCACTTCCCAGGGGCAGAGCTCAGACAGTCTCTAATCAATGTCCACCCTGAAAGCCAGAAACCCCCACCTTCTTCCTCTAACCCAGTTTATTTCTGACCATGTCATCACATGGAATGGACTTAAGCCAGTCTGGATCAGCTGTTCCAGTTCAGCAATAACCAAAACACTGGTGGAATAATAATTGTTTGGGTCACATCCCACATATACAACTCTACCAACTGCCCTGGAGAGGAAACGTTTATCTGAAGCAAAGCAGCCAGATCTGGACTTGCTCCTCTTGTCCCCCTTTGGGCACCTTCCCTTCCACAACACAGATTTCTTGCAAGGCAAGTCTTCCAGAGGTTTGGGGGAGCCTTCCCTTAGGCAACCTGACACATGACAGAGTGGCAGACATCCAAAGAAAGGTCTGCTTTCCCTTCAACCGCATCAGTAACACCACCTCCACTACAGACCTTGCAGTTCTTAAGTTTTACAACCTTCACACGTGGGGATGCTAAGGCAGGTTGGGGCAGCTTTGGTGACTCACTCCAGGAGAACCAGCAATAAATGCTCTTTACCAGATGGCAGCAGCCACATAAGCTGCTCCTGCTCTGCCCACTTCTCTGCACTCTCCTTTGAGGACGTCATGCACGAGCCCGTCCACCACTTCGGCGATGTCCTGAAATAAAGCACAGGAAGCAGCTGAAGCAAAAGGTGCAGTCCTTACCAGGGTGGCCTGGGTGTAAACTGGGAGTAAGGCTCTCTAGCCTTGTTTAACTGACTGTAATTCACAGCATCATCTGTATTTCTGCTTACAAACTGAGCCAACGTAACCAAACACAACAGCCTGGAAAGTTTAGGTTAGGAAAATTTTAGGCTATCTAAAAGGTTAGTAACAGCCCAGAGGCAAAAGCAGCTTCCTGTACTAAATTCGGGCAAGTCAAGTTAGGAAATCGTAACTAAGAAGAGAGAATATTGAGAAAGATTCCTATTTTCTTACTTTAGACTTCCTCTCATCCTAGCTGATTTAATTCCAAATGACCAGATCTAACCTTCCCTGAAACGTGGCCACATTTAGGTGGAATATGGCAGCTGTGCTGCAGAAAGTAATGAAACACCCCAAGATTGGTTCAGCATTAGCACAGACACGTGTGGGAGTGAGAAAAGCAGCACAGGTACACAGGGTACACATTCAAGACCCAACATTAATAGTCATGTACCCACAAGAAGAAACTTTGTCATGTCTCACTTGAAATACACGTACATTTCAGAAAACTAAAAAAAAAACTAAGAACTCAGCCACCTTTCATTACATTTCACAGACCTTTCCCAAATATTTCATGATGGGTTTCGGTTTCCCTACCATGTCTGTGTAGCCAGGCTGAGGCTTTGAAGGGAGAAGCTCGGGTGGAGCAGCAGCCTGGGAGGTGGGCGGTGCAGGAGGCAGCACTGGCACAAGCTGACGAGGCAACAGCGAGGGCAGAAGATGGGCCTGGGGCTGGATTCTTACTGCTGCAGCCTCTAAATCCACACCTCTGCTTTCCACTCTTCCTTCTTGGGAGGGGAGAGGAGAAAGATTAAGGAAAAGAGGTCAGTCACAAACAGAAGCAAAACTGTTATCTTCAAAAGCTGGCTTGTTTGAGAAAACTCATCAGGTCATACTCTTCTGTAACAGAAGCATGTCACCCTAAAGTTAAAAACATAATTATATCATAGCAACTAATTTCTATTTATGAATATTTTATACAAAACATTCAAAAGTGTCACTGCACATTACCTCCAGGACCAAGCACATACATTTTCAACAAAACAACTGCTTCAAGTCAAGCACACCTCACTCCTACACCAACTATCTGTACTTTCAGCAAGGACAGGAAAGCATGCACTCAGCTAACATGAAAACCGACAGCATTACATACACAGTGGGAACAAACAGCTGCAAATCAAAATATGCAAAGTGCAAAGGGAAGCTGGTTTTCTGGAGTGGGCAAATATCTCATTATTTCACCTACACTGGCAAAATTTGGCTCAATTCCCATAGTGTGTTCCTGAACTGGGAAATACATTTTATTGATCAGGTTGTCCTTGGCTTTTACAGATTCATAAATACAGCTGAGCAACCTGGTCTAGTGGAGGGTGCTCCTGCCATGTCGAGGGGGTTGGAACTAGATGAGCTTTAAAAGATCCCTTCCTTCCACCCCAAACCATTCTGTGATTGCAATTATATTTTAATGTTTTGGTTACATTCAGATATCCAGGCAATTTCAACCCCCCGTCAGCCAAGAACAGTTTCTGCTGACAGAGCTGACACAGCAGCACGTTCCTGAGCAGCACCTAAAACACGTTTGCCCTCACCTGTTGTTTCCAGGCTGGGTTTTTGGCTACTCTCAGCTTGATCCACAGCGGTGCTTCCCCCGACGTACTTGTTTTGCCCGTTGAAGCTGGACACGGGCACGTGGTGGGGCACTGAGGGCAAAGGCCCCCCGTTGACAACCTCCCCAACTGGCACAGTGAGCTTCTGGCTGACAAACACGGATTTCCGAGGTTTGGGTAACCCGTCGGGCTCGAGGAAAGCCGAGCGATTCAGCTCCACGTAACCCCTGGGGGAGAACAAAAATAACAACGTCCCCAAAGCTCCAGGAACCCACAGGTTTTCAGTTTGCTTCAAAAGAAAATGCTGACAGGAAATAGACCACTAATGGGGGTTTTTTTTTCCCTTCTCCAGTCTCTTGAGATTCCATGTTTGGATGGTCACACAATGCATGGATTTCCATGGCAGATCTGTGAACCGCTGGCTTTCAACATCCCCTAAAAACTAGTCTGCAATGTTCAGCTTCATCCCACCCTACAGGAATCAACATAATGCCAGTTTCCCAAGAAGCAGAACTGTCTCCTCATTTCCAAAAGAGCTGCAGTATACAAAATTCAGCTGCAAGACAAGAACTTAGACCCATTTTTTTTCCTACTTGCTTATCTGCAATGTCTCCTTCTAGGGAAAAAGTCCCTGGAGTCCAATGGAGACTGAGCTCAACGTGCAGTTTTTCCCTTGGGGAAAACGTTTTTCTCTTGTTTTTACCACCCTTCAAAGGGCTGAAGGAATTTTGATCCTTGAAACCTCTTGTCATCTTTTCAAGCCGAGGAAAATAAAGAACTCAGTGCCAAGAGTGCCAAAAAACATTGTAGGAAGTCTTCTCTCCTATGAAGAAAGGCTGAGGGAGTTTGGATTGTGCAGCCCAGAGGAGAAAAGGCTCCGAGGAGACCTTAGAGCCCCTTCCAGTGCCTAAAGCAGCTCTGAGAGAGCTGGAGAGGGACTTTGGACAAGGGCCTGCAGTGACAGGACAAGAGGGAATGGCTTCCCACTGACAGAAGGCAGCATCAGATGGGATAGTGGGAAGAAATTCCTCCCTGTGAGGGTGAGGCACAGGTTGTCCAGAGAAGCTGTGGCTGCCCCATCCCTGGAAGTGTTCAAGGCCAAGTTGGACTGGGTTTGGAGCAACCTGGTCCAGTGGAAGATGTCCCTGCCCAAAGCAGGGGGTGGAATGAGCTGAGCTTTAAAGGTCCCTTCCAGCCCTAACCACTCTGTGATTCTATGAAGTAGCTACAG
>JAWWLV010000002.1:6138232-6155862 GCA_035041135.1 Platyrinchus mystaceus
GCAGGGGGTGGAATGAGCTGAGCTTTAAAGGTCCCTTCCAGCCCTAACCACTCTGTGATTCTATGAAGTAGCTACAGGGATACCAACCCCCTTTCTTGAGAAAAGATGCAAAATTAAAGAACTTTTCATAGTTACAGCAATAACAACTAGAACAGATTATTAAAATTTGCACCCATCAGTGTCCCAGTGCTTTGCCTAGAGAGCCCAGCCCCTACTCTTCACCAGTTCTTTTTTTTTGGTTCCCAACTTCAGGAGCACCTCATTAGCCCTTTGCCTGGCCTTGGTCTAACCCCCTCCAGGGATTGTTTTCCTCACACTTACCCATCTGATACACTCAGACCATAATAACTTATAAAATCAGTTGCCTCCTCACAATCTCTGAACAGCAGCATGCGAACCAGGTGGTCCAAGGGAAAGGCTGTACACCTTTGGGTGCTCACAGTGTAGGCAATATTGAGGGATTTGAGACCATCTTTACGAATCTGGGGGAAGGAAAAAGGAAAAGCCACATAACTACCAAGAAAGAACACAAAACGTAACATAAAGCATACAATAAACAAGAAAATCATGTTTAAATACATCAGTATTTTGCTATCAAATATCCACGCTAACAACTACTCAGATTTAACTTTGTTTTTAAATTCTATGCACTTGCTTTCCAGTTTCTCTTCCTCTTTCACGATGCTCATTTTGAGCATATCCCTTTGTGAATCTTGCACAGAAAAAACACCCTGCAAGGGCCTTCTGGAAGTGCAGGTTCCTATTTGCTCTGCAAGACTCCCAGGCCTGTTTCTCTGCTTCCCAATTATTATTTTCAGGGAAAATACATATTTGTAAGCAGTTATGGGGAAAAAAAAATGCCAAGAAAAGCACTTTAGTTATTTTCCTTTTGTATCACAGCAGAAAGCTCCTGATTAATTTTTAACACTGGAAAAGAAGCAATTGCAACGTTATTCTCAAGGCTCAACATCTACTAAGTTTTCTGCTAAATCCCACACTGTTCTACTGATTAATACTTTAAAAAACATCCTTTTTCTCACCTGGTTGAAATAGCCATGTAAGAGACAAGCATTCAGATAGGAAGCTGTTTGCACAAGCTTGAAAAACCTCACAAAGTTGTTGCTGTTTAATGCAGCAAAAGCTTGAACTGCAAATCTAACTTCAGGCGAGTTTCTAACCTCTGGATGAAACTGCTGAACTTCTCTGTGGAGACAAAAGACAGAGACAACCCTTTCGCTTCAATATTAACAATCACAATTCAACAGCAACTTGTAACAACACAGAATTAAAAACAGGAGCATTACAATTTGTCTGGACTTGATCCTAAACTCAATTCTTCCCAGAGGCAAAAAGAGAAAACAAGTGGTGTCTTGTTCCCACCTGAGAATATCCCCCTTGTTGAGATTCAGCAAGACATTATAACCCCGGAACTCTGCTTCACTCTTGCAGTAAATTCCCTTGTTAGCCAGGTCCTGGTACATCTCCTTCAAGCTTTGCAGGCATTTAGTCATGTTCTCATTGTTGATTTTGGCATCAAAGGAGGACATGGGCTCTTCACACAAGTGGTGGGCACAGTGGATGTGAAAGCGAGTGCACTTCTCAATGAGAGACACCATCAGTGGGTTGCAGAGATGTTGCTGGGTTATATCCTAACCAGAACGATAAAGAATGCATTACATATTATTTTTAAACAAGTTGAACACCAATCACTGTGCTTTGAGTCACTCTGCAACTCAAAATGTTTGCTTCACTTTTTTTGCCTCACTTTTTTTACAGCATGATGTGAGATCTTTTTACTATCTGTCACCAGACACCTCCATCCAAAGCACTTACCTTTCTTATTCCACGGGTTCTGTTCCAGACAAAGTCATACCACTCTCGGTAGTTTCCTTCTCCTTGATCCATAATGTTTGTCACTAAATAGTCCATGGTCATACTCAGCACCTCAGAGGGTCTCAACTCATGGGGCAAAGGCTCCTCCTGATCTGCCGAAGACCTGCTATATTCCTTGATTGCTGCCGCATGATCTACCTGCAAGATGTGGAAAAAACAATCAAAATCCAAGACAATATGGATAACTTTTCAGGAGTAAAGAGGATTTCATCCCATCTATGCCATTGCTTCATTAAGGAGCAGATTTTTAAAGTCTTGACTTAGTCTCAAACTCATATATATCGATATATATAATTACATACAATATGTAATTATAGTTTTAGGATTGTAGTTCTAAAAACTTGTCTGTAGACAGACAAGACAACTTAGAGTGAAAAAGCAATTCTCTAACCTTCTTGTTTTCCAATGGAGAATTGAAAGGCATTAATGAAACAGCCTACAGAATTTTTCCACCAAAACTAACCCTGCAATCAATTAAACAACACTGACAGCTTTAATGAGCAGCAGGAAGGCTGATATCCTGGGAATCTCGTACCTTGTCAGATCCTAGAAGCAACTCAAAGATGCTGAGCTGGTTTCTTGTCTCCCTCATGTAGCGCTCCTTTTCAGGACACATGTCTGGGCAAGTGCCAACAACAGTCTTTGCTTTGTCAAGATCAGTCCTTTTTATTCGAGCTAAAAAAACCAAATAATTAAACAACACTAAGCATCCCTTGGGTTGGTTTTTTTTTTTCATGACAAGCTATTAAAAGAGCCCTGAGCATGCAAGGCTATGCCCACACCTTGATGTAGTCAGAAATGCATAAGGATGGGGTTCCCCCCACTCTGGGGCCTGTCCCAGGGTTGCACATATTGAAGAGTTTTGCTGAAAAGACTGAAGTTTGTAAAGATACCCAATGTCCTGTCTCCCAAGTAAGCATCAGCAATTTCACAATTACACATCAAGTGGAAGAGAAATTTGTTTGTAGGTATTAAAAATGAGACCTTAAATTAAAAGTAGGGTCAGTTTTGAACCTGCAAGAAAGGTTTACAACCAGCACTGTGAAACAAGGGGCCATTTCTTGAAATAATTGCCAGCTGTGTAATAGAATTTAGAGAAACACTAGAGGCACTGGCACAGGTTGCCCAGAGAAGCTGCAGCTGCCCCGCTCCTGGAAGTGTCCAAGGCCAGGTTGGACGAGGCTTGGAGCAACCTGGGCTAGTGGAAGGTGTCCCTGCCCATGGCAGGGGGTGGCACTGGATGGGTTTTAAGGTCCCTTCCAACCCAAACCATCCTAAGGTTCTATGAAATGCAGTTCGGGTCACTTTTAAAGAGCCTGTAGAGATGTAAATCTCCCCGTGTGCTCTCCTTCATGGAAGATGAACGGTCTGCCCTTCCCTTTACACAAGAAACTGCATGTGCAATAAGTATAACAGATTTTCGTGTGTTCTACAAGAGAAACAAGAAGTGATACACTAGATGAGTATTTTACACATTGTTCCATGTTAAACTCCCATTTCCATAGTATCAAAACAGCTCTGCCACAAACCCCAAACCCTTCCTTTTTCCAGCAGAGCAGCAGATGTTACACTCATCGACTTGTGTAGTTACCTTGCCGCATGATTTTGTCCCTTTGGTCCAAGAGCCGGTACCTTTCTTCAGATGTCTCTGCCACTAATCCCACCAGGTTACCCAGGGATGACAGTGAAGCTCCCAAGCCCTCTGAGCTCTGCCCTTCAGAACTAGAATCAAACAGATCTGCTTCAAACTGCAGTGCCTTTCGAAGACCAGGCTTCTTTGCTGGAGAACTAAAAGGAGAAGGTTTTTTTATCAATAATAACACACTAGTGCATGCCCTGACTTAATCAGCTCACTGTTCTCCAGGATGCTAGCATTTGTTTAGAAGAGTGTTTTGTTCACAAGGTAATGTATCAAATAAAGGAAGTACATTTGGATGTGCTAAGGTTGTTCTGAGCTAACACCAGCACTGGGAGTTAATCTGGTTGAATCCTCAGCACTGCCCTGACAACGCTGCCAAGTGTTTCTGGATTGTGAGGAAAGCCTCAACCTTTGTGCAACAGAAAAGGTATTACTGAAAGTGTCTTAGAGAAGACAGAAACAGATGGTTCTTGCAGCATTTTTTTGATCGCTGTGGTACAGCAGTTTGTATTTTAAGCCAGGAATTGACCTGCTGGCATGGGAAAAAAAAAAAAAAGAACAAAACCAACAACAAATGCTTTCTATAGCAAGAGAGATTATTAACAGATTTTACAGGGCAAACATTCTTTTTAACTCAAGGAACCTTGACTCCTTCACAACACTTTACTGATTTTATAGTTATATGACTACACATGTCAAATTACTTTTGTCAGACTAGACACACCACTGAGTATGAAAGACAACAACCTCGCCACTTCTGTGACTACCACAAAACAGGAGGATTCCTGTGCAGACTGTTGACTCCAAGTGAGACAAGACAATGATCTCTGATTCCACAGAATTCTGACTGCCTACAAAGCAAGCTGCTCTCTTCAGGAGCTTGTTGAATCATGACCACTGACAGTGTCACTACTGCTTGGTCCCACTTTGGCTCTGCACCTTTTCATTCAATTCCCTCATGCCTCACTACTGCAGATGCTGTTATGTTATGGGCAAAACATTCAAAAGAAATACAGAAACCAAAGTGAAAGACCTTAATATGCAGCTAGGAGCATCTTTCTGACCAAGTGTGAGAGCTGTGTGCTTGTAATGCAGACAAACCAGAAGGGAAGGGAAGCAACACTCCCTGACGAGAAGGTGACTGTTTAGCACACACTGACCATAATTCTTCTCCATGCTCCCTGTTTCCTGCCAGGTGGATTCCCAGAGAAGCAGACATACCTTCTCCCAGGCATGACACTGCTGGCAGAGGATCTTATTAAGGGTTTTCGAAGTGGGGAATGCTGATAGCTTTGCTCTTCACTGTTTTGTCTTCCTTCGTCTTCCCCTGCTTTCTTTTCCTTGGATGAAAATTCTCTTTTTGCTGGACCTGAAATGACATGTAAACATGAAACCTGCTGAGCAATTTAAGCAACAGCTCTTTCTTGACCCCTTGGGGTTGGTGGTGAGCAGTTTGTTTAAACAAAAATACTACTAGAAAATAAAAGCCACGGTTTTGTACATGCATACAAAACCTCCAGGACAACTTGCACTAGGAGCCGTGCCAAGTTAAGTTTCTATCAATTGCTATCAGAGTCATTGTTCTATAAAGAGTATTTTTCAATAAAAGATCACTTAATAACTGCGATTGTCAGCAGACCGTCAGTAAATGAAGTCTGATCATCATCCAAATTCTCTCAGGTTTGGGATATAATGCACAAGTCAGAACTCCCTGTGGGATACAAAATCCATTTCACCTGTGTAAATCACAATTCCCCGTGTCCTCCTGAAGCATTTTAAGTATTTAAGTACCCAACTAAGGTCAGCATAAGTTACACCCACACTTGCAGGAAGGGAGAATTTCTCCTCCCAGGAACAATTTTTAAACGGGTTGGATTTCTTAAATCCTCTCAGAATATTTATTTTAGAACGCTGCCGGGGATGTAACAGCACAATAAAACGACAAAGGCAAAGAGGCAGCCCTAGAGCTGCTGCTTCAAGATGTTAATTCTCAGGAAGACAACTCTGCAGCTGATTTCTGGAAGGCAAGCCTGTGGTTGGGCAAAGCTGAAGTGAACCATTCATATGCTGCAGGTGAAGTGAATCCCCAGGCTGGGATCAGGTGCATACGCTGCATTCATAAAGCTAAAGAAAGGGAAGCACTTGACAATTCCAGTGATTGCCTGGGGTTTAACAATCTCCTCCTAATCCCAAACAGGGTCTGGAATCAAGGTTTCCCAATTCTAAACTCTGTAAGTTGTTCTCTTTTTTGGTTCAAACAGAGTCTGTGGATACACATAACAGCAATCTCAGCAAAACCAAACACTCAGCTCCAGAGTACTCCTTAACTTGGTTCTCAGGGCAGTTTCCTGAAAACTGCAAGTCCACATCCCAGTCCATGGTCTGAGGCAGACAGCAGAGCATTTCAAACTGGGTTTTCTTACAGCCCCAAAGAAATCCTATTTCTAGACAGAAGCACAAAGTTAACATCAACACATTCCCTGTTGTGTGGCTGCATAAAGGATTTCTAAATTCTCTTCTAAAACTACACTGTCATTTCAGGTGTCTTCAGCTCTTTTGTACGGCTGAAACAGCATTTTGCTTCAGATCGAGCAAAAGGTTTTAGACAACAGGAATTTAAGAAAGAAACAGTGCCATTTTTAACCATACCTCCTACTAGAGATAATTTTGATACCATTCTCAGCACATCAGGAAAAAAGAGGAGCAGCTAGCATGCAATTCATACATCACCCAGTAATCTGGAAAGACAGACTTACTCGTCTTCTTCTTTTGCCAAAATGTTACTATGTCTTTGTGTAACTCTTTCGCTTTTTTCCTGGCAAGAGCTGCAGAGGCCTGAAAGAAAACAAAAGCAGAGCATGAAAACCTGTTGGCATCACAACACCAAAAAACTCACAGCACAGTTTTTGCCAGAGAAACGTTTACCCCCTCCCGCAGAATTCTGGTTGCTGCATTTTAACCTCTCACTTAAGAACAATCAGCTGGACTAGTTCCCACCAAAAAATGCTGCTTTTCTAAGAGCTACAACAAATTTAGAGCACTTGAAACCAAAGGTGTGTTTTTAAGCACAAAACAGGATCAGACCATGCAGTCTCTGAACTGGCTGCTTAACACACCTCAGCACCAGGACCTGAAAGACCACCCAACTTCAACCCCTACCAAGGGCAGGTACACCTTTTACTAGCCCAGGCTGCTCCAAGCCCCATTTAATCTGACCTTGAACACTTAGAGGAATGGGGCAGCCACAGCTTCCCTGGGCAACTGTGCCGGGGCCTCATCACCCTCACAGGGAAGAATTTCTTCTTAACATCTAAGTAACATAAAAGTAACTCCTCTTTTACTTTAAACTGTTGCCCCTTGTCCTCTCCCTACCTGCTATGCCTGTAAAAAGTCTCTCTCTCTCATTTTTGTAAAACCCTCTAGGCAGTGGAAGGGGTTCTAAGGTATCCCTGGAGACTTCTCTTCTCCACGCTGAATACTCCCAACTCTTGTGCCGTCCACTTCTGATACTCACGTGATCAAAAAAGTGAAGAATAGCCATTTTCTTATTACGCCTGGTCATGACCCGCCGGACTTTTACGAACTGGCCAAAGTGCTTCTCCAGCACGGTCCTGTCGTTTAGATAATCAGGGATGTTCTTGCACTGGATGGCCGTCAGCTCGGCGGCAGGCAGGCCCCCCAGCCCCTCCGTGCTCTCGCTGCCGCGGGCTCGGCGGGCGGCGGGGGCGGCATCTGCGACGGGAAGGAACACGACGGCAGTCAGAAAGCGGGGTGGCAGCGGTCAGAAAGCGGGGCTGCCCCACCACCACCTTCCCGGGGCAGCTCACCTTCCCGGGGCAGCTCACCTTCCCGGGGCAGCTCCCGCGCCTCGGCCGGCGGCGGCGGCGCCTCCTCCGCGGCCCCGCGATCGAGCTCCGAGCCTTCCCCGCGCTCGCGGTGCTCGCGGGCCTGGCTGCGCAGCATCTCCTCCAGCGTGCGGCCGAACAGGGCCCCGCCACGGGGCCGGCTCAGCACCACCGCCCGCTTCTCCGGCGGCGCCGCCGCCGCCGCCCGCCCGCCCGCCGCCGCCCGCCGCGGGGAGCGCTCCCGCTCCTCCTTCCGCTTCAGCCCCTTGGGCGCCGCCTCGCTGTGCTCCTCCGGCGGCGCCCGCGGGCCCCTGTCCTCCGGCCGGCCCAGCGCCGCGCCGGGCCGCGAGAACGAGAAGGACTCCCGCGCCACCGCCGCCTCGGGGCCCGGCTCGGGAGCGAAGCCGAAGGGCGGCGAGAAGGCGAAGGCGGCGGGAGCGGCCGGGCCCTTCTCCGCCTCGCCGCCCGGCACCGGCTTGAATGGGGCGGCGGCGGCGCTCTCGGGCGCCTTGAAGCGGAACTCGGGCGCCGCGAAGGCCCCGCCGACGCCGCCCGGCGCCTCGCCCGGGCCCGAGAAGCCGCCCAGGCTGGTGGGCGGCCTGAAGCTGAACCCCGCGTTCCCCGCCGGGGCCGGCGGCTGGCCCAGCGCGTAGGGCGGCCCGAAGGAAGCGGCGGGCGCGGGGGCGAAGGGGAGGCCGGCGGGGCCGCCGGACTGGCCGAACACGGCGGACTGTCCGAAGCGCAGCGGCGGCGGGAAGGAGGGCGGGCCGCGGAACGGGCCCCGCGAAGCCATGGCGGACACGGCCGCCTCAGACCGCCGCGGCGGGCGGAGTGAGCCGCGCGTGCGCCGGGCCGTTGGCCGAGGGGGCGATTAGGTGGGCGGGGCTGCGGCGGGCGGAGCGGTAGGTGGTGGGCGGGGTCTTGATTGGTTCGCGGGGCTGCGGCGGGCGGGGTCTCGATTGGTTGGCGGGGCGGTGGGCGGGGTCTGGGCGGGCCGGTGGGCGGGGCCCGGTGCCGGTGCCGGTGCCGCCATGAGCGTGGTGCTGCGGAACGCCCAGCGCTCCGTGCCCGTCCGCCGCGCCCCGCTCCGCCGCGCCGTGTGCGCCCTGCGCGCCGCCCTGGGCGCCTCCCGCTTCGACGTGGGGCTCGTCTGCGCCGGCAACGCGCTGATGCAGCGCCTGAACGGCGCCTACCGACAGCGCCCGGAGCCCACCGACGTCCTGTCCTTCCCGTTCCACCAGGTGGCGGCGGGCGAGCTGCCGCGGCCGCGGTGCCGCGGCGAGTACAACCTGGGGGACATCTTCCTGGGCGTGGAGTACATCCACCAGCAGTGCCGCGACGCCGGGGAGGACTTTGAGGGCGTGCTGGTGGTGAGCGCCGGGCGGGCGGGAGCGGCCGGTCCGTCGGTCGGTCAGTCGGTCAGTCACACAGCGCGCTGTGCTCTCTCTCCCCCCGCGCAGGTGACGGCGGCCCACGGACTGTGCCATCTGCTCGGCTACCGGCACGACACGAAACCCGCGTGGGAGCAGGTGCGGGGCGCGCCGGGGGAGGGTGCGGGGAGGGGTGCGCGGGGTCCGGGCCGGCGCGGAGCGGAGCCCCCGCCACCCACGGGGGGCTCTCCCGGCGGGCGCTGACCGCGGCCGCTCCCGCAGATGTACCGCAAGGAAGCGCAGATCCTGGAGGAGCTGAACCGCCTCACCGGCTCCCGGCTGCGGCCCCTCACCGCCGGCCTCTTCTGAGGGAGGGACCGCCCCGGACGTGGCGTGCCGTGGGGGGGCCATGGCGGCGCGGTGGCCCCCTGGCCGCTTCGCCCCGTCGCTGCTGCCGCGGCTGCTGCTCGGCCTGGCCGCGCTCGCCGTGCCGCCCGCCGCCGCCCCCGAGCCGCCGCCCGCCGCCCTCCGCGCCGGCCACGCCGCCTCCTCGCTGCCCGCCGCCGCCGCCGCGCCACGCACCAGGTGAGCCCCGCCGGGGAGAGGCGAAAACCCGCCAGCACTGCCTTTGAAGGGCTAGTTTGGTCCGCGCTCCTCGGTCTTACCGTTCTTCCTCAGGCAGAGAGTCCCCAACTTTGGGGCTGTAAGGTCCTTGTTAATCTCCTCTGTATCTTCTGCTAACTCCAACATGTCTTTATAGGACCACAGATCTAAGATCCCCTATGTCCAATCTTCAGCTCCCTCGGGCTTTTGTATGTTGAGGCTTATGGGAGCTAGTCCAGAGAAACTTAAAGCTTCGGTGGTTTAATGGTGAAACGGTCAAGAGTCTGTGCAAAGAAACCGAGCCACCAGCTGCCATTAATTAAAATTTAGGAAAGTTATAGTATTTCCAACATGAAGAGCGGCAGCACCGCTGGCCCCCGCCATGTCCAGCCCCAGGCCGATCCTGCCCACCAGGACCACACACCCCTCATGTCTGCCGAGGGGACATGGTGGGTCCCTTGCACAAGTGACCCCCGTGTCTACGAACCATGAGTTTAAGTAAAGGGCCTCCTTCACCTGCTGGTGCATTTTTGGTTCGTTTCTGGGAGGCGTCGTCGAGGGGACCCACCAACTCCCAGTTGCACCCTCTTCCCTGGCTCCTCTGGAATGTGTCCTCCTGCCTTTATGTTCATCTCACAAGAATTAGCCTGGGTAACGCACCAGTAGTTTCACCGCTCTCACCACACGCACCATGGTGCTCTCGGGGTGAGCGAGACGTCGGAGGGGTTCAATCCTTGGCCTGCCACGTCCTGCCCCACTGCAGGAAAGGCTCGTGGCATGTGCCACATTGAGGATGCCCTGCGAGGAGAACACAGTGGCCTCCCCCAGCCCCTGCAGCACACACCGCTCTGCCTTCCCTTACTTCTTCCCCTTCCACCTTCTGAGCGCCACAAACTCGTGAAAGAGGAGCAGTTTCCATCCCGACAGAGTTTGCACGTGATGGAGGGGGGGGTGTTAAAAGCCTCAAGCTCGTCCCCAAAGTAATGGTATTCCTTTGTTTTTCCCCAGATACCTTTTGTACGACGTAAATCCCCCTGAAGGGTTCAACCTTCGCAGAGACGTCTACGTTCGCATTGCTTCCCTCGTAAAGACCCTGCGGAAAAGGGAAAACTGGGTGTTAGTCCTGCCCCCCTGGGGGAGGCTTTATCACTGGCAGAGCCCCGATATCCTTCAGGTCCGGATCCCTTGGTCTGAGTTCTTTGATATCCCAAGCCTCAACAGGAACATCCCTGTCATTGAATACGAGCAGTTCCTTGCAGGTGGAGTATAGGATCGTGCGGTTCTACAATTGACTAAATATTTCACGTGGTTTCTTCACAGGTTTGTCCTTATAGAGGGCTTTTACCCTTATCTGTGAAATAACAAAAAGGTTTGAGGTGGTGAGAGGATGGCTGGGAAGGAGTTTTACTGAGTTACAAAACCATTAGGATGAAAAAAATCCAATTATTTCGCAGCTTGTTTGATGTCACGTTGTTTGATGTCAACTTCCTACAGCCCCCAGAGACAGACAGGTAAAGTGTGTGGTTAAATTCACAGAGATTTCTGCCCAGTTTTGACCACAGATTTGCACTCCCATGGTCACACCGTTGTGTTTGGCACACCACATCATGCAGAGCTGGGTGGGAGTAGCAGGTGGTCACGTTGCCTGACCCTTTTAACTTTGTTTTCCAGTTTTTAGAGGGAAAACAAGGAAGAGAGAGGAGTGTCATACTGGCATTTCTAGCAGATTTTTAACTGCAAGGGGTGCTAGTTCGTACCTTTCTCATGTGGGTTTTCATGCTCACAAATCCTTTGCTTTGCCTTCTTCTCAGAGTCAGGCGGGCCCTTTATTGAACAGATTTATGTGCTACAAGGCTATGCAGAAGGATGGAAAGAGGGAACATGGGAAGAAAAAATCAATGAAAGGCCATGCATTGATCAGCTGATGTACTCCAAGGACAAACATGAGTACTACAGGTAATGGCTAGCAGTCCTTTTGGTCTTCTTTTCAGTGGTATTCAGTGAGACAGTTGCCTGCTTTTAACAGAATAAACTCATGTGGTTGTTGCAGTGTTGTCTGTGAATCCCTGGATGGTTGGGGTTCACTTTGTTTTTAAAAAAATCCATCAATAATAAAATGTATTGATATGAGAAAATCTTAACTTCAGAAAGTTGTTGTTCCACACAAGAGCAGTGTAAAGGAAGTGGTCTTTCTAGGATGTACTGCTTATTTGCTTTGGTATATATATGGCATTAATTTAAGATACATGCCTGTGAACCAATCCTTGGTGTTCCCTTTTAGGGGCTGGTTCTGGGGTTACGAGGAAACACGAGGCCTCGCCGTGTCTTGTTTGTCTGTCCAAGGATCTGCTTCCGTTGTGGCTCCCATCCTTCTGAAGAACACTTCAGCACAGTGAGTTGCCTTGTCCTACTGTTTATTGTTGTCTTGTGTGCCCACAAACCTATTGCCAGCTGTGAAGAGCAGGGGGAACTCAAAGGCTGTATCCCACTGTTGTGGTACTTCATGGCTGAGTTGCTGTAAAGCATTAAAATCATTACAGAAGGGATTTACGCTGTCAGAAACACTTAACTGAATTCGGTGAAGTGCTGCAGTGGGGATCTGTAGTACCTCCCATGGGGAGCACAGGAAGCAAAGTGCTGGTTTTTAACAGGAATGTTCTTCTGTTGTAGGAGTTCCACCATAATCCTTGCCAGTGACAGCATGGTTCCCGTTCCCTTCTCCCCCCAGCAGGCTGTGGGTCACAGTTTGCTTTCTAGAGAACAGATTGGCAGCCTGTCTCTCGTTCCCTCTGCTCCCTTTGCAAACAGACCATAGCTTGAGCTTTATCCTAGCAAATGTATAAAGAAACACGTGTTGTAATGTAAATCCTATTCCTAAGGGAACTGCACTCAGTTTAACAATTTTTAATAGGTCAGTGATGTTAGACAGAGCTGAAAACCTTCTTCATGACCACTATGGAGGGAAAGATTACTGGAATGTGAGTATTCTTCAGTTAGCTTCTCTAGACTTTTTACTTGCCTCTGCTAAAAATTCATTAACCTCCTCAGGCTTGAGTTTTGCCTCGGGTTTCTTTTCTTGAAAGTAACTTGTGTCTTATATTTCAGCAAGGTGAGCTAGAGATGGTCTTCAAGCTGCTGTGGATTAATGTAACACAGGAATTTGTTTTCTCTTGTCCCTAATAAAGACCCAGAACTGCAGGGCATGGCATTTAGAAGGCCCTCCCCTGTACAACACATCTACAATCAGAGGGGAGCAGCGTCTTGTTTAGGGAACCTCAAGGATAGACTTTTCAAAAGAATTCCCAAAGGTGCTCAGTATTGTCCCAGCTCTCTCCCTATTGGTTTCAATGGCAAAATTCCCATGGGTTTCAAGGTAACTGATCACTTTGGGAAACCCCTCCCAAGGGGGTAAAATAATTCCTATGCTAAAAGTTTTAAGAAAAAGTTAAAAGGCTTAGCCACAGGAAAATGATATGGAGTGCTTGATATAAGTAACACTCCTAAGAGAAAGTGACTCTCATACTACAAAACAAGTTACACAGACCTCAGTCTTGTAAGATATGAGCATCTGGCTAATCACTTGCAATATGGCATATTTTTCAGAAATGGACCAAACAGTAGTTTTCTAACCTTGAATTTTTCATTGAGAGTGAGTTTCCAGAAAGAGAAATGCAGCCCACAGATTATTTTTGAGTCTGACTTGTAGTCCTGTGAAAGCAGACCTGAAATCCACGTGGATCCGTAACACACATTTCTTGGCAGTGGCACTTTAAACGTTGCCTCGGTGGGTTTGCCTGATGTCCAAACAGAAGGTCGCTCCCTGCAGCTTGGGCCCAGGGCCTCTTCTCTTTCCATGCCCTTCTGAGAAGCATCTCTCCCTTCTCTGTTTCTCTGCAGACAAAAAGGGAGAAATCAGAAGTTGAGGGGAATGTCTTTGCCTAGATGCTTAATTCTTTTTAAAGCAGGTTTTATTCTCACAAGTGTTCTGCAAACTAAAGTCTTTGCCCAGGTTTTGTTTCCAAAAAGTGAGGTACATTGCTAGAGTGTTTGATTTGGTATATTATGTGTTCTGTTGTGTAAATAACTGCAGTTTACTCCCTACACCTATGTATTGCAGGGGCAGGTTATAAATTTGATTAGAATTAGACAGTTACATCTCAGATGAAAGGTTAGAAATTGTTGCTTATATTGCCACACAGATGCACCAGAAGTAACCACATTCTGAAAGTGCTGTGTATGTGCAACCATCTCCCTTTCCTCATTTTTAGCTCTCCCTTTTTCCAGCTCAGCATCTGCTCTTATTCCCCCAGACCCGTCGGAGCATGGTGTTCGCTAAACACCTCCGTGTGGTGGGAGACGAGTTTAGAAGGAAGTATCTTCAATCCACGGATGAGGCAGACAGGACTCATTACAAGGAGGACTGGACACAGATGAAGGTAAAGTCGTGACAGTCTGTTTCCTGTAACAAATGTCATTTTTATTTCATCTGTGTGCTTTGAAATTTCTTCCTGCAGCCAGAGGGATTCGGTGCCTTATCCAGAGATGATGCATTCTGGTCTTTTTGGCGTGAACGTGTAGCGGTGCTCCCAAGTTTTGAAGTTTAGTGATCTTTCTCTCGTAGGTTAAGACGGGCACAGCTCTAGGTGGTCCATACCTTGGGGTTCATCTCAGGAGGAAAGACTTCATTTGGGGTCACAGAGAAGATGTGCCTTCCCTGCAAGGAGCAGTAAAGAAAATCCGCAGCCTCTTGGAGATGCTTAAACTTGAAAAAGTTTTTGTAGCCACTGATGCTGTCGAGGAGGGTAGGCAGATCCCACTCACTTCAGGATGGGTAACTTTTGGCAATGAGTGCTGCAATTACCACTTCACTTTTATAAATGACTGGGAGTTTGTATGCTTCTGTCACTGAATGGGAATTGAGCAGGTCTGGGCAGCTGTATCCTTCCAGCTTGAGTAGCTGGTACCAAACCATTCATTTATTTCCCATAGAGGGTTTGACCGTCTCTACAGTGGGAAATTGGGAATTGAATTTGCCTATTCCTCCTCTGCTTTCTTCCATCCCACATTTCCTCTTATTTCAGAGACTTTTGGGCATGCTGATGGGAAGGGTCCTCTGAAATCTCCCGCCCAGCTTTCCCCTTGGCTGCCTCTGGCTGTGTGTGGCCAAGGCTTAGAAACCCACAAGGCTGGGCTTTCCCCCACCAGGCCTTATCCCAGGGCTGCACTCCCATCCCAGGAGTATGGAGGGATCTGTTTCAATGCTGGTGTTAGAATAACATCTAACATGGCATCTGCAGCCTTAAGTTCGCTGTCAAGAAAGGCCTCTCGGTACACCTGTCCTGTAGCGAGGCTAGTGGGGCTAATCTGTTCTACCCCTTGTCCTCAGAATTGGCCCCCTCAGCACTGTGTTCCTGCCCCCCCCAGTTCCCCTCCCGGCCTGCCACGCTGTGAATTACCGTGTTGTAAAATCTCTCGGTAGATTTTGGTGTCCCTTGCTTTGTAACTCTTCTCCCAGGGTTTTCTCAAGCGCATCACGTGACAGCAGCGGGTTGTTCTTCATAATGTCAAGATGAAATGGTGTCTTTTCCTTTTTTCAGAGACTGAATTGCTGAAGAAACTGCTGCCGGAGATGGTGAGGTTTGAACCCTCTTGGGAGGAGCTGGAACTCTATAAGGATGGGGGCTTGGCTGTGATTGACCAGTGGATTTGTGCACACGCAAGGTAGTGAACCTGACTTCTTATTTGAGGAGCCAAATCTTGATGTCACTGTCACAGAACTGAATATGATTTTTGGCCCAGCTGTAGTTGTTTGCAAATCATATAAGATATGTAATTGAGATGTATATTGTAGATGTATAATAGTTGTATATAGAGATGTGTATCTCTATCATTTATCGTATCATTTCAACGAACAGCAAAGTTCATTGGACTGAAATCAATTACTTGCATTTAAAAACTTGATCCCCCTCACATACCCTTTCTGATTTTTTTCACAGGTATTTTATAGGCACCTCAGTTTCAACGTTTTCCTTCCGAATCCATGAGGAAAGGGAGATCTTGGGATTTGATCCAAAAACAACTTACAACCGATTCTGTGGTGAAACAGAGAAAAACTGTGAGCAGCCAACCCACTGGAAAATTGTCTATTAAATACAAGAGAAATACAAGGGCTTCAGTATTGTGAGAGCACAAAAGAATAAGGGAAAACTATGGGGAAATACCTCCCTTGGACTAAACTGTGACTGTACTCTCAGTTCCTGCTCCCCTTCCAACCAGAAGGGTGTGACCTGCTCAGTCACTCTGTCTCTGGACAGAGTATCCATGGCCAGGCTGCAGGGGCTTGGTGTGTTTGGCACATGGCTGGAAATCAGGCACAGCTGCTCTCCCTCTCAGGAAGCTCCTGGTTGGTTCAGGGCCTGAGTTTTCCACTGGTTTGTTTTCGCAAAGAAAAGAGACACACAAGGGAATACCTTTGCTGCAGTGCTGTGCTCAGAGTGCAGCAGCCTCCACACGGTCCTGCCAGCTCTGCGGGCCCAGAGCTCTGGCTCAGCGGGCTCTGGGCCACAGCCCCGTGGGCTGGGCAGCCATGGGGGCCCAGGCTGGCCCACAGCCCTGCCCCTGGCCAGCAAGGCCCCCTTTCTCCTCCTTGTCCCCAGCCAGGCCAGCCTGGCCCCCTTGGGACTGTCCCCACCCTCCTGCCCAGCCCTCCAGGCCTTCTGCCACAGCGATGGCAGACACCTCGGGCAAGCGCCAGAGCAGCCGGCTGGCAGGGAACCAGGGGCTGCCTGGGGGCTGTTTATGGCCTCTGCCCCCAATTGCTCCGGCCTTCCCACACCCTGTCCCCTCAGGGCCTCCTCTGAGCATAGTTTAATAAAAATTCACATTTAACAAAATGGACTGCAGTTTAAATCAATACAAACCCCATTTAATACCCTTAATACAACTGAAATTCGAACACGTACAACTTAAATACAATTTAAAGTCAAGGATGTATAAAGCTAAGGCTACCCCTTATCAACTAGATGTCATCGTGTACCAAATACCTGCACCATTACCTACTTACAGAGGAAGGCATCAGGTCCCCACAGAGCTCCCCCAGCTATGTACAGGATAGGAAGGTCACAGTGGCACCACAAGAGGTTTTCATTCAGGCTCCAGATGTTCTTGTCCTGTGAGGAACACAATGCTGTGCTGTGAAGCCAGGAAGGGCTGCAGAGCCAACCCCGCTCGGGCAGGGCAGCCCCACGAGCTGCCGCGGGGCCCAGAGGCCAAAGGCCTGTCCTGAGGGACTGGGGCAGCTGAGCAGGGAGGCAGCAGAGCTGGCAGCAGCTGCCACAGCTCCCAAAGCAGTTTGTGCCATCACATTCTGTCCTTCCTGCAGCCTGAATCTAAACTGAGAAGTTTCCAGTCACAACTCGCACAGACAAATGCGCGCTCAGACATGGGCCCTGAGTAAACATAGCTCCACCTTCGGGGGAACAGCTCCTCCACCTGCCCTTCCCGCCCCAGCCATCACCACCCTCCCCTTGTAACCCCCTCCATCGAGTACCTACCACTGAGTTTGGTGCAACCCTGAGCTGAGATGGCCCCAGCAGGCAGGGTTGTCACCTGGCTGGACAAAACCCAGCGCCACCAGGCTGTGGGGAAACATTCCTTGGCCAGGAGCCGCTCCTGGGTCTGGTGCCTCTTGATGTGGTGCCGCTCACCCAAATCGTGGCTGAGCTGTCGGGAGCACGCGGTCGGTGACAGTAGCACAGAACCAGGGAATCAGTGAGGTTGGAAAAGACCTCTGAGATCATCGAGTCCAACCTAAACCCATCAAGCCATCATCTCAGAGACCACTTTCACGCTGATGGAGTTTTCTTTTGTTCGTGCCTGGTCTTTGCTTTCCCTCTTGTTCCTAGGAAAGGTCACAGAGCTTACAAAGGGTCTTTCCAAAAAGGGTGCATCACCCGTGCAGGGGACCTTCCACCTTGCTCCTGTTCCCAACCAGATAAGCCAGGTGATGGAGAGAACAAATACCTGCCCGAAGGCTACAATCCACGTCAGCCCCACAAGCAGCTGGCTGTGGAGCAGAACTGACCTGGATCTAACTCCTTTTTAAGACGGATTTCCTCCACGCAGGGTCAGATGAATAGCTGGCTTTGTTGGTGCATGAAAAGGTACACGGGGAAAGCACCGTCTCGGTGGCCTGTGAGTTCTGCACCTGCTTCCAGAGGGCTGATTCCAGACAGGCCACGTTTCAGTGGCTCCCTGCCCTTCCTCAGCCATTGCCGCAGC
>JAWWLV010000003.1:0-30638 GCA_035041135.1 Platyrinchus mystaceus
GGTGACCCCGCTGTCCCCGCTGTCCCCCAGAGGAGGTGGCGCGGGGCGCGGGGCTGGCGCGGGGGCTGCGGCGGCGGCTGGAGGAGGCGCTGGAGCAGCAGCGGGCGCTGCAGGAGCGCGGGGAGCGCTGCGAGGGCCGCCAGAGAGAGCTCCAGGACACCCTGTAAGGTCCTCGTCCCCCTCCATGGCAGGGGCACCCCCAAAGCATCCACCCCCCCCCAAAGCATCCAACACCCCCAAAGCATCCACCCCCCCCAAAGCATCCAACACCCCCAAAGCATCCACCCCCCCCCAAAGCATCCACACACCCCACCCAGCCCCTGTGACACCCTGCCCTGTCCCTCCCTCCCCACGGGGACCCCCGTCCCCCCACCCCGGGGACAGGGGGACCCCCACACGTGGCCCCGCTCTCCCCGCAGACGGGATTACGCGGCGGAGGTCGAGGCGCTGCGGCGGCGGGGGAGGGACCGAGCGAGCACCGGGCGCAGGTGCCCCCCCTCCCGGTACTTCTGTGGGAGCACAGGGAGGGCGGAGGGGACAACCCGGGGAGGGCAGAGGGGACAATCCGGGCAGTGGGGACAGCACGTGGAGGGAGGACATCTGGGGATGGAAACAGCCCAGGAAGTGGGACAGCCCGGGGAGGGGGCACAGCCCGGGGAGGGGGCACAGCCCGTGGAGGGGACACAGCCCAGGGAAGGGGCACAGCCCGGGGAAGGGGCACAGCCTGGGGAAGGGGCACAGCCTGGGGAGGGGGCACAGCCCGGGGATGGGGGTTTCACTGGCACAGCACGTGTTCTGCCATGTGCCATTGCCACCGGTGTCCCGAGGGGAGCAGCACCCGGTGCCCTGTGGGGACTCACCCCCTGTCCCCCCTCTTTTGCAGGAAGGGCTGAAGCCCCCACAGCCCCCCAGCCCCCTCCCCACTAAGCCCAGCATTCCCAGTCCCACCACACTGGGACCAGGAGGGGCTCAGCCTCAGCTCCGGAGCCAGGGGTGCTGGAATGGTGCTGGTGGGACACCTGTCCCAATCCCACAAGACCCCATCATGTGTCCCAATCTCACCGTGTCCCGATCCTGCTCTGTCCTGATCCCACCGTGTCCTGCTCCCACCATGTCCCGATCCTGTTGCCTGTCCTGATGCCGCTGCGTGTCCCGATCCTGCTGTGCCCCCGTCCCAGCTCTGCAGCCTGACAGCAGGACAGAGGGGTCACTTCTCCAGCCTTTGGGCAGTTTTAGGCTCATCCAGGGGACAGTTTCCCCACTGGCTGCTCGGAGCTGCTCTGGAATCAGCTCTGGGCATTAATGCTCCAGAAACTGGGAAGACTGGGAAGGTGTTTGGGCAATAAAGGCTGTGCTGCTCTCCGAGATGTCTCCCTGTGCCACCAGCCCTGCTGTCCCCCTGTTCCCAAGAGCCCAACTGGCCCCCCCAAGCCCAGCTGGTCCCCCAAATCCAACCATCCACCCCCAAACCCAAATGTCCCCCCCCAACAGGACTCCCCACTCCAGGGCTTTCTCCAGCCTCTCCCACCACCTGCCCAGTGGCTGCCAGGGCAGGACCCGGCTCTGCCAGGGACCCCAAAACACCGCGGGGTGCCCGGGGGGACACAGAGCCGAGGCAGGGACCGGGAGGACGGGGACCAGGAGCTGCTGCTGCTGCTTTGCTGTCACTTCCCAGCATCCTCGGATCCACTTTGAAGGTTTCCAGGAAAGTTGGATTTTCCTGCCACAGTATCCTGTGCAAAGGGCAGGCAGGCATCCGCCCCCCCCTCCCCTCCACTGCCCATGGGGGGGATCCCCCGTGCCCCCCACTGCCCTAACCTTGGGGTGGATGGAGAAGGGGCTGGCAGTGACTTCCCAGGTGAAAGTGTCCTGGTGAGGCACTTCCAGCCAGGATGGAGCTCCCTGGGATGGGGTGGGGGGACAAGCCCCATTCCCACCCCCCAAATCTGGTGGTCCCCGAGCAGAGCCCCCCCCAGCCCTGCAGAGCTTTAGGATGGGAAGGGGAACTGGGAACAGCATTCCCATGGTCCAACCATTGGCATGGGAAGAACTGATTACAGTGGGGGGCTAAGTGGGGGGTTGGTTGGGGAATGGGACAGAGGGGAGTCTGGGGGGGCCGGATCCCGACAGGGATCCCTGGTGACCCCGGGAGGCTGCAGGGAGCCCTTGGAATGGGCTCTCAGAGGGAGCATCCCACCGGCACGGCCACGTGCCCGAGGGGTCCCGGCCAGGCCAGGCCAGGGGTCCGGCACGGCGGGGCTGGGGGGCCCGGGGGGGGCCCAGGGGGGGGGGCCGGGGGTGACTCACCGTTATTTGCAGCTCAGGAAGGAAACGGCAGTAGCTGAGAATGGATTCGGGAGCGACACCATCCCGGCCATCGCAGACACTTCCCGGTCCCCAGGGAACGCGGCGCAGCCAGAGGGCAGGAAACAGCCAACGGCTCGGGGTCAGCGCCCGGCGGGGCCCCACACCTCAGCCCCCCCCTGCAGCCCCCCCGGGCCGGGCTGGGCATCCTGCAGCGATGGGGGGGTCGCGGGCACAGCAGGTCCCTCCACGGCAGCTCCCGCGGGATGGGGACGGGGTGACAATGGCCGTGTGGGCGGGCTGGCACCCCCGGGGCCACGCGGACTCATTCCCTGGAATTTCCAGCGTTGGGGGAGGGCTATTCGGGATGGGAGACACTCCTGGGAGAGCTCTGGGCACCACCGCGGGGCAGGGGAGGAGGGTCCCAGCCTTCCCCCCACCATCCAGGAACAATAGTCCCGCCGCCAACAGAAGCTGCACCGTGATAACCCGGCGGGTCCGAAGCATCCGGCACGGCAGGAAGGAGCCCAGCAGAAGGAAACATTAAATCCAGGGATATAAACACGGCGTCGGGGGCCGGACACGCCCCCACACGGCCCCGCTCAAAGGGGGTCCCGCGGGGTGGGGCTCTCACAGCGCCGGCGGGATGGAGAAGAGCAGCTTCGCCATGGCCAAGTTCGGTCTGGAGGCCAAGGAGGCGATGCCCAAGCGGGACTGCGGGTTTTACATGAAGTACATCTTCCTCTTCACCTCCCTCATCCAGTTCCTCATCATCCTGGGGCTGGTGCTGTTCATGGTGTACGGGAACGCGCAGGCGGGCACCGACACCCACCTCCGGCTGCTGGAGGAGCAGCTGCAGGACCGCTACAACAAGATCATCACCCTGGGCACCAGGAACATGAACCTCACCCGCGCCCTCAACGCCACCCTCAAGGACAAGGACAAGCTGCAGGGCCTCGTCTCCAAGGTCCAGAGGGAGCTGGACAAGTGTAACAGCACCCAGACCCCCAGCAACCTCCCCCAGGTGAGGGCAGGGCAGGGGAACGCGCCCAGGGGTGCTGGGACCTCGTTACAGCAGGGCTGGGGCAGAGGGGATGGGGGGCAGAGCCTGGTGGTGATGCTGGTGTGCCCCCCCTCCCCCAGTCCTGGGGGTCTCAGCCCCGGTGTCCCAGAGAGGGGCCGGCCATGGGGGCTCCAATCTCATGGCCCTCATCATCATCATCATCATCATCATCATCCCTGTCATCCTCTCAAGCCTCCAGCGCTCCCACAGCACCCACGAGGTGATGCCAGGGGGTCCCTGATGCTCTGACCCCCCTCCTCTTCCTCTCCCTCTCCAGTCCCCGATGCTCTCACCAGTGTCCAGAGGGAGTGAGGGGATATCACAGGGATGTTTTTGTGGGATGCTCTGACCCCCCCTCCCCGTCCTTTTCCTCCTCCTCATCCTCCCCAGCCCTCGGTGCTCTCCCAGTGCCCATGAGATTATGTGATGGGGGGGTTCCTTGCAGGATGCTCTGACCCTCCTCCTCCTCCTCCTCCTCCCCCCTCTCAGCTGCAGGAGTTCATGTACATCAAGATGAAGTTGGCCGAGTGCCAAATTACCACCAGCCTCATCAACACCACGTGCAATGGTAAGAGACCCCCCCTCCCTCCCCCCTCCCAAATCCCAGGTGTCCCCTTCCCACCCTCCTGGGGACCCCCATCACCTGCTTCCCACCCTCCTGGGGACCCCCAGCACCCCTCAGGGACCCGGGCAGGGGAAGATCTTCCCCATCCCTGCCCCAGGCAGGGGTGCCACGCCGGGCTGGGGGGTGGCACTGGGGGACACCTACCCTGTCCCCCACTCTCTGCGCAGCCGACAAGCTGCAGCTGCAGAGGCAGCTGGACCAGATCACCTTATCCAAGAAGGAGCTGGAGGAAAACTACCAGAAAACACAAACCACGCTGTCCAAAACCACCCAGGAGCACGAGAGGTGCCAGGAGGACCTGAGGACCAACAGGACCAGCTGGGATTTCACCAAAACCGAGCTGGAGCTGCTGAAACACGAGAGCAGGTCCCTGAAGAGCGACATCAACGACAACTTCCAGCGGCTCATGGAGCTGGTGAAACAGTATCGCTGCAGCGAGGCGGAGAACAAGCTCCAGCAGGTCAGGGAGGACACGGAGGGGCTTTTCCGCTGGCAGCAGGACCGGGACACCATGTACATCAGGAGGAGAGCCTGCGAGGTGAGCGTGGAGCAGTGTCGTATCAGCTTCACCAGGGAGCTGCAGGAGCTGAGGCAGCGGCTCCAGGCCGTGGAGAAGCAGGTGAAGGACGGGCAGGAGGAGAGGAAGAGGCTGCAGGGGGAGAAGGAGCAACAGGCGAAGGAGCTGGAGGAGAAGAGGAAGGCGGTGGCGGCGCAGGCGGAGTCTCTGCGGGAGCAGCTCAACATCTGCATGGGCACCAAGGTGAGGGGCTGGGGGCGTGAGGGGGCACAGGGGGAGCCGGGGACACAGGGGAACGGGTGGGAGCCGGCGCTGGGGTGGCACTGGTGGGTCGGGCACGTGTGGCTCCTTCAGCACGGGCACCTCTGCAAACGCCCCTTTGCGCGTGGGTTCCGTCCTGACCCGCGGGTTTTCCTCCCACGGGGGTTTTCCCACCGAGCGGTGCCTGGCCCTGAGCGGTGCCACCACTGACCGGTGCTGATCGTTGTCCCCCCTGGCGGTGCCCCCAACCCGTCCCCTGCAGATGAGCCCGTTCTTCGACGTGTCCGGCCCGCGGGTGCCGGGGGGCACCAGCCGCTCGGGGCCCTTCCCCAGCACGGGCTACTACGCGGACTATCTGAAGAACCAGGGGGTCTTCGGCAACATAGGTGAGTGCTCGGCCACGGGGGGTTCTGTCTGCGGGGCTGGGAGCCCCCCAGGTGCCTGGCCTGGCTCAGCCCCACCCCACCCCTCCAGGCAAGGCGAACGTGGAGGAGATCCAGCGGATGCTGAAGATGGTGGAGCAGTACACGGCCACCCTGAAGAACTCCGGGTGAGGGGGGCCTGGCACAGGACCCCCCCCTCCAGGCAGGGGGTGCTGGGGGTGCTGACCCTGCCCCCCCCCAGAGGGTAAAGGGCCGAGCAGCGCGCGGGACGCTCCGACGAGGCGCTCCAGGACCAGCCCAGGAGGTGCTTCCCACAGCACGGATGGCAAACCCCGACCGGGAGCCAGCAGCCAGGACCACCCTCCCCTTGTCCCCCCCCCTTCCCTGATCACCCCCGTGTGTGTCCCCCACACACACACATGTATCCCTGCGCTTGGCTGGAATTCCGCCGGCCCTGAGCACCGGCACAACTCGCCGCACATGTGGTTGGATTCTCCATGGAGGGCGCGGAGGCCACGGCCGGGATGGGGAGGGGGAACATCCAGTCCCGGCTTTCACGCGGGATCCCTCTGGGGTGGGAAGTGCTGGAGGACGAGGGACCGGGACGTCCTTGGCCGCCGAGCCCCCTCCGAGAGCGCGGTGATTAATCACCGCCCGTCACTCCGGGATTTACGGCTGCGCTTCCCGCTCCTTCCTGTGGAAAGAGCTTTTCCTGCCCTGCCGGGCTGCCCGCACGCCAGGCACTCCCTGCCAGCACCTCGGCGGCACGTAGTGCTCCCGCTCTGCCCCCAGCCCCTTGTGATCCCCTCTCCCGTCCCGGGGTCACAGCCGCGTCCCCTGAGTCCCACTTGGGTCCGCCCGAGCCACATCCATCCCGGGATAACGGCAGCCACGTGCTCCTGCTGCCCTCCCCACTCCTGGGATGGGGATGTCACAGGGCGCCCCCATCCCTGCCCAGCCCTTGGAAGTGCCAGTGCCAGGCTGGGATGGGATCAGGGTCACAGAGGGGGTCCCTCGCTGTCCCAGCTGCCCCCACACAGCTCGGCCGGGGGTCCAGGGGGGACCCTCTCACTGCCAGAGGATTTCCTGGAGCTTCTCTATAAATAATCTTGGAGCTCCAGATGCCTCCAGAGCCTGGGAGCCCCAGCTGGGGGGTGGAAGAGAGTGAGGGGTCCCCAAGGAGCACCCACCTTTGGGGTGGCAGAGCCCGCAGCTGCCACGTGGGTGCAAGAGCTGGGGGTGACCCCACATCTCCCGTGACTTCGCCTTTATCCCATGGCTTGGGGCTGTATCCCAAGGGTCCCAAGCCCCCCAGGATGCATCCCTGGGGCTGGGAGTGCACTTGGGGCACAGGGATAGACCTGCCAGGATGCAGAGCCTCTCCTCACATGCCATAGTGGGGAGGGGGACACCCCAGGGGGGACGCCCGGGGTGGCTTTTCCCTTCCAGCAGCTCCAGCTCCTTGTTTGTCCTCCTGGCCAGGAAACGGGGCCTCTCCCAGTGTTTTTTTCCCATGTCTGGGGCTCGGGACACGCTTCTCCCAAGCCAGGAAAACGCAGGAGCCCAGCCTGGGAACGAGGGAGGGGACAGGCACCAGAGCCACCGAAGGCACCACGGTTTAATCCCGGCACGGGGAGCCCGGCGCTCCCTTCCCGCGGTCCCCAGCGCGGCGAGGGGGGAACCCCCCGGGCGCATCCCTCACTTCCCGACGCAGAAATCCCTGAAGATGATGTCCAGGACGTCCTCGGCGCCCACGTGGCCGGTGATCCGGCCCAGCTCCCGCCGCGCCAGCCGCAGCTGCTCGGCCGCCAGCGCCAGGTCCCGCGGGCGCTCCCGCCCGAACCGCGCCAGCGCCGCCGCGCAGCCCCCCAGGTGCCGGCTGTGCCGGCTCTGGGTCAGGCTGGGAGAGCCACACAGGGGGTCCCCGCACCTGGGGAAGGGCGAGAAGCCAGCCTGGAGCACCCCCGGAGCCGGGACAGGGGTTGGTGTGTCCCCTGTGCCCGCTCCCCGCACTCACAGCTGTGCCAGCTCCTGCGCCAGCAGCTCCAGGAGGCGGTCGAGCCCCTCGCCCGTCTTGCAGGAGAAGAGGGTGGTGGGGGGCAGGGGGGGTCTCTGGGCGCAGAGGCGGCGAAGGGGACCCCCGTCCCCCCGCAGCAGGTCGGCCTTGTTGAGCACCAGGACGCAGGGGGTGCCGGGGGGGGGCTGCAGGGCCCCCAGCGCAGCCCCCAGCCCCGCCGGCTCGGGGGGCACCGCGCTGGCATCCAGCACAGCCAGCACCAGGTCGGCCCGGCACAGCCTGCAGGGGTGGCAGGGTCGGGCAGGGGGCCACCAACCGCCCCCTCCCAGCCAGCCCGCGGTGCTCGGGGACCCCCAGTGCAGCCCCCCCGCCATCGGCCTCACCGGTCCCGCGCGCGGGCGACCCCCTCCCGCTCCACCAGGTCGGCGGTCTCGCGCAGCCCGGCCGTGTCGCTCAGCACCAGGGGGTACCCCCCGATGTCCAGGGCCACCTCCACCACGTCCCGCGTCGTCCCCGCCACCGGTGACACGATGGCGGCCGGGCGCTGGCCTGGAGGGGGATGGGGGGGGGTACACAGAACACAGGGGGTGATTCCCTGTGGAATCCGGGGAGCCCCTTCCCGGCTGGGAACAGCCCCCCTCCCTGCCCCACTCACACAGCAGGTTGAGGAGGCTGCTCTTGCCCACGTTAGGGGGCCCGGCGATGACGGCGTGGACCCCCCCCCGCAGCAGCTCCCCCCGGCGCCCGTCCCGCAGGTGGGCACCGATCTCCCGCTCCAGCGCCCGCACGGTGCCGTCCACTGCGGGGACAGGGGACGTGGCACAGCGGGGACGGCAGGGACAGGGTGTCCCAGCACCCCCCTCAACCCCGCTGCCCCCCCCCGCTCACCTTGGGACAAAACCTCCTCCTCCACGTTGTCGTCCTCGCTGAAGTCGATGTAGGCTTCGAGGTGGGCGAGCGCCTGGGAGCCGGCAGGCGGGTCAGGGGGACACCCCGCCCTGTCCCCCAGCCACACGGGAGGGACCAGAGGCCGGGGCGGCCCTGACCTGGGTGAGGGTGTCACTCCAGCGCTGGTAGAGCTGGCCCAGCTCGCCCTCCATCTGCCTCAGCGCCTGCCGCCGCTGCGCCTCCGTCTCGGCCCGGATCAGGTCCCCCAGGCCCTCGGCCGCCGTCAGGTCCAGCTTCCCCCGGCGGAACGCCCGGAGCGTGAACTCCCCGGGATCGGCGGGACGGAGCCCCGGGAGGCGCCCTGAGAGCCCCCCCGTGAGCCCCTGCCCACAGCACCCCGAGGGACGGGGGGAGTGGGGTGCGGGAGGCTCACCCAGCACCCCGAGGGGCAGGATACGAGGGGAAGGGGGTAGGAAGGATGGGGGGAGGCTCATCCAGCACCCTCAGCACCCTGAGGGTGAGGATGTGATGGGAGAGGGGCAGGAGGGATGCAGCAACAGAGGGGGCTCACCCAGTGCCCGCAGCACCCCGCTGACCACGGCGGGCCCCCCGTGCACGTGCAGCTCGGCACAGTCCTCCCCGGTGAAGCTCCGGGGTCCTGCGGGGACACACGGCCTGGGTGGGCACCGGCCGAGCCCCCCGGGCCTGGCACATCCCCCCGGCGGGCACATGCACATTTCGACCCCATAGGAGCTTTGGGGGGCTCAGGAGAGACCCCCCAGTCGCAGCTCTATGGGATCGGTGCAGAGGGGCCAGCGGTGACCCAGGACCACCCCTGAGAAGTCCCCCAGCCGAGGGGGCTGTGGCAGACACCGAGACCCCCTAACCAAGCCCCAAAGACCCCGCCCGAGCCCCAATCCACGCCCCCCACCCCACCTGGGAACCAGACGACGAGCCCGCGGTCGAGGGTCTCGGAGGTGTCGGGGTCGCGGATGCGCCGCAGGGCCAGGACGCGGGGCGGGGGCAGCTTGGGGGTCCCGGTGAGGGTCTGCAGGGCCCCCCGGCTGCCCGGGCCGCTGGCGCGGATAACGGCGACCCCGCAGCGCCCCGGGGCCGAGGACAGGGCGAAGATGGTGTCCCCCCCGCCACCCGCCGAGGAGCTCAGGCACCGCGCCCACCTGGGAGGGGCGGAGGGTCCTTACCCACAGCCACCCCCAAAGACCCCTGCCCACGTGAACCCCCTCCGCAGGTACTCCCCCTCCCCAGGGTCACCCCCTCCTCAAGGGCACCCCTTCCCTAGGTGGACCCCCTTCCCCGGCTACTCCCCCTCCTCAGATGCATCCCCTCCCCAAAAGTATCCTCTACCCTTGTACTCCCCCTCCCTGCGCCCCCCCCTCCCCAGGTACTCCCCCTCCCCATGCACCCCCCGCCACACCAGGGCACCCCCACCCCCACGCGCGCCCATTCCGGTGCATCCCTTCCCCAAAGTCCCCCCACGCAGAGGGTTTCCCCCCCTCCCCGGGACCCCCCGTTTTGCCCCGCGGTGTCCCCACCTGCCCCCCGCCGCCCTCAGCGCCCTGGGCAGCGCCATGAGCGCGGCTCACGCTGCCCGCACCCCTCGCCGGCCTCAGCGCGGCCGCCTCGCCCCGCCTATCTCTCCCACTCCCATTGGCCAGCGCGCACGGGAGGGCGGGTTTAATGCTGCGCTCCCGTTTCTGATTGGCTGAGGGCGGCCATGGCGCTGCGCCGCCTGAAGCCATTAGGAGCGGGCGGTTCCGCCCGGCGCGGGGCGCGGCGCTGCCTGGGGGTCCCTGTCTGCAGCCCCCCCCACGGGCTGTCCCCGCCTGTCCCCACCCCACGCCGAGGGGGCTGCTGGGTTGGAACCCCCCCCAGTCCGTCCCCTTGACACGGCGGTACCCTAAAACTAACCCCCAGCTCCGCACGACCCTGAGCTGGGGGGGTGCCCGTGTCCGGAGAATTGGGGGACCCCACCCACACCTCCCCCATGGCAGAGCCCACCTCTGCGCCGTCCGTCCCTTTCTTCCGGACCCACTGGTGTTCTCATGCATCACGGGGGAGGTCCCCTTGCCCGCACCCTGACACAAGCTGTTCTGGAGCACCCGGAGGCTTTGGGGGACCCCTGCCCACCCTGGGGGGGGTCCCTGCGCTTGGTACCCCCCGCACCCCGAGGGGCTGAGCCCCAACTCCACACCCAGCCAAGCCAGAGCTGCTCATCCCCCGTGGAACCCCCGCCCCATCCAGGGGGTCTCATCCCCGCGGGGGGGGGGTCGAGACTGACCCTTG
Source organism: Platyrinchus mystaceus (assembly GCA_035041135.1). Taxonomy (NCBI): domain Eukaryota; kingdom Metazoa; phylum Chordata; class Aves; order Passeriformes; family Tyrannidae; genus Platyrinchus; species Platyrinchus mystaceus. The sequence goes on from JAWWLV010000003.1 coordinate 10,363, forward strand.
GGTTGAGGGGTGGGGGGTCCCTACAAACAGGGTCCCCGCGTGCTCCAGGAGGGACCCCCCGCAGCCGCCCGCGCCCGTAGCGCTCCGTGAACCAGAGAAATGATTCCCGAGCAGCGTCACTGCTGTGTCCGCTCTTCATCCCGCATCCCATCCCTGCCTGCATCCCTTTCTGCATCCCTGCCTGCATCCCTGCCTCCATCCCTGCCTCCATCCCTGCCTGCATCCCGCTCCTCATCCCACATCCCATCCCATTCAGCCCCCCATGCTACATCCTATTTTGCCCCCCATCCCTGTCCCCATCTCACCCCCCTGCCAGGACCCAAGTTTGGGGGGGCCCAGGGTTTGGGGTCCGGGCAGCCAGGACCGAGGGGTACCCCTGCTCTGGGAGTCCCCCTCCCCATTCCCAGTCCCCAAAATCTCGTGTCGGTTTGCAGTGTGTTCCGGGAAGGGCCCGGGGAGCGCGGGGTGCTGGGGAAGGGGGGTGGTCGTGCAGACAAAGGCGCTGGAGCGGGGAGGAGCAACAGCGGCGTGGCCGGGAAAGGCTGGGATACAGACAGGAATAAAGACAGGGATACAGGCAGGGATACAGGATGGGATTCTGACTGAGATACAGGCAGAGACGTTGGCCAGGATGCGGGCAGGGATACAGGGATTCAAATAGGGATTCAGACAAGGATGCTGTCAGGGATGCAGGCAGGGATGCAGGCAGGGATGCTGGCAGGGATGCTGACCAGGATGCTGGGATTCCCAGGATACCAGAGACCATCAGTGCTCCCTCCCATCCCCATGCCCCATGGACCAGGGAGGAAGGGTGGGATCAGGGGGTCTCCGGGGAGGGGTTGAGGCTCCTTTGGATGCACAGCCCTGCAAGGCCCCAGGGCCCCATCTTCACCCTTGTGCCCAACTTTTCCTGTGCCCCTCCCTTTCCCAAAACAGGGACAGTGGCCAGGCCTGGAGACACCCCAGCCTGTCCCCCCCCCAGCTGAAATTGTAACCCCCCCCCGCTCCAGCTGAGATCCCAGCAGGGGAGACGGCTCCTGGTGGCACCAACCAGCCAGGCTGGCACCCAGCCCCTGCCCCAAAATAACCGTGGGGGGAGCTTGGGGGGGACTTGGCACAGTGGTGCCTCCCACCCCAGTGCCCACAGTGCCGGGGGGGCTCACAGGGTGCACTGGGCGGGCAGGACCCTCCAGCCCTGCAGGGGGGCTGCTGGGGGTCCCCCACGAGTGTGTGTGGAGGGACTGGGGGAAGGGAGGGGTCACCCGAAATGTCAGGGGAACATCGCACACCCCGCTCGGGTTACCGGCCCCCCCTCGCTGGGAACCGCCTCGCCCGGGCGTCGTGCCGGGACAGGGGGGGCACTGGGGGGATTCGGGGGAGCACAGGGAGGCACTGGGGGACCCGGGGGGCACTAGGGGGGACTGCGGGGCAGGGTAAGGGGGGTTGGGGGTACAGGGGGGGATTGTGCAGGATGGGGGGACGCTGAGGACTGGGGTAACCCCGAGGTGGGTGGGGGGATGCTGGGGGCACATGGGGTAACCTCGAGTTTGGGGAGACACTGAGGGGATACGGGGTAACCTCGACTGGGGAGGACACTGGGGGGCCACAACGCTTCGCTGAACGGGCTGAGCCGCCCCCCTGCTCCCCCCACGACCCCCCCACGGGGCGCGGCCGGACACGCGTGGCCGGTGCGACCGGCGCTGGGGAGACGGCGGCCAACCAGAGCATTAAAGGGGCCGGGAGCTCGGGCTCCGCTCCGCCGCCTTTGTCCCTCCTCCCGCCCGGCACCGGCGGCTCCGGCGGCGGCACCGGCGGCCCCGGCGGCCCCGGCGGCCCCAATGCACCGGTCCCCGCCGCCGCCGAGCCCCGCACCATGCCCGAGCCGGCGGCCGCAGCGCAGGACGGCGACCGGCCCCGGCGGGCCCCGGCCGGGGAGGAGCGAACGGAACCGGCGGCCCCCACCGGCGTCCTGGGTACGGGGGAACCGGGCGGAGACCGGGGCGGATTTGAGGGGGGGGGGGTGTAGGGGGAGCTGCGGGCGGCGGCGGGAGGGACGCGGGGGGGACGGGGAGGGCGAGGGGGGGCAGCTCCCTGCGGCTCGATGCGGATGTCGGCCGGGATGCGGCTCGCCGGGACCGCGGAGGGGGGTCGGTGCTCCCGGCGGGGCTCTGAGCGTCCCCCCGGGACAGCTCCGTGTGCCACCCCCGGGGGTCCCGCCCCGGGGCGGGGGGGTCTTCGGTTCTCTGGGGATCGGGGCTGTGGGTGTGTTTCCCCCCGCGACAGCTCCGTGCCCCTCGAGATGGGGTCCACGTGCAGCTCTGTGCCCCCCAGGCACCGGTGACCACCCCAGCACCGCGTTCACGCACCCCCCGTGTCACCCCCCACCCCGGGAAGGTCTTTGTGCCCCCTCCACCCCCCACTCCAGACAGGCCGTTGTCCCCCCCGACCAGCCTCGTACCCCCAGGACAGAGGAGTGGTGCAGGGAGGAGGCTTTGGGTTGGGGTCCCCAATCTGTCGTTGGGGTCCCCAATCTGTCGTTGGGGTCCTCCCCCCCCGCGTGGCGCTGGGCCAGGTGACACCCCCCCCCGGTTGGGGTCCGCGTGGCGGGGGCGGTGTGGGGGGGGACAGGCAGGGCCTGCTGTGCCACCGAGCGGGGACTCCTGCCTGGGGGTGGGTGACCCACTTCGTGCCCCCCCCCGGGACGCAGCCGTGCCCGGTGCCCGCGGGCTCCGCTCGGCGGCGGGGGCCGTGCCCGTCCCCGCCACGCTGCAGCTCCGGTGACCTTATCCCGGGAGCCAAGGTGAGCGGCACCGCCGGCGTGCCGGGACACGGGGGGCCGCGGGGACCGACGGGGACACCCCGGGGGACACAGAGGGGCGGCGCTGGCTGGGACTCTGTGCCCCTGTACCCACGGGCCCCTCGTGCCACTTCGGTGACGGCACTGGGTGCCGGGAGGGGGCAGCGGGGCCTGAGGGACCCGTGGCCAGAGCGGGACAAAGGTGGGTTCATCCCCCAACCCCAGCTAGGGTGAGAGGGCAGGAGGGGCGCTGGGGACCCCTCTTTTCCCATGACCTTGGGCAGGAAAACCCCCCCCTTGCACCTGCACCCACGCCCTCGAGATGGGTGCCCGCCGGGCATCGCCCCGGTCACCCACGTGTGTGCCGGTGTGGCCGTGGCCAGGGCTGGGCCCACGCGGTGCCCAGAGCTGCCACCCGTGCCCGGTGCCACCGCTCCCAGCAGGACATAAATAATTCAGGGTGGTGAGCTCAGCCCACCAGCGTCACCCAGAGAGTGCTGCCACAGCCACCGGCGCCCTGTGCCCGCCTGGCACCCTGGCACCCAGCACCCCGGTACCCCAACACCCCAGGGCTCAGGCACCCCAGCAACCCAGCATCCCAGGACCCCAGCACTCCAGCACCCCGACACCCTGGCACACTGGAACCTCAGCAGCCCAGCACCCTGTGCCCACCCGGCACACCAGCAGCACGGCCATGCCCAGGGTGCCGGATCAGTCCCCCTCCGGGGGTGGCAGCCTGGCATGGCAGCCTGGCACTGTCCCCAGCTCCCACCCACAGAGCCAGGACAGGGCGGCCTTTCAGAGCCCGGCAGCTCAGGCAATGAGTTTGGGAGGTCTCAGCCCGGCAGGGGGGGTCCTGGCGGGTCAGGGGGTGCCCCGAGTTGGGGTTCATTCCCTGGGAGGAGCTGCCAGAGCAGGTTTGGCATTTCCTGTTTTTCCGGAACCCAGGGACCTTCCCAGCCCTGGGGCAGCTGGAGGGGCCGTGGCATCCCCTGGGCAGCGCTGGCTGAGGAGGGGACGCTGAGGCAGGGAGGGGGCTGGACCGGGAGAAACGGGGTCCTGTGGGACCCCAGCACCGTTTGAAGCCCCTTCCTGCCATCCCGGGGCAGGATTTTGGGATGTCCTTTGTCCCCACCCACCCCAGGAGGTGCGACGGGAACACCGGGCTCGGGGACCACGTGTCCCAGCGGTGTGGCCACCCCACAGTGGGACAGGGGCCGTGTCCCCGCGCTGGCACCCGCCGGGGACTGTGGGGACTGTCCCCATCCCACCTTCCCGCGGCGGCGCGGGGCCTCCCCGGGTTTCCATGGAGACCAGCTGCTTTTTCAATATCCCCATTTTTCCTGCGGTTTTCCATCTCTCGGAGCCGCGGCCCTGCCGGATCCCGGCCCCGCCGAGGGGCTGCGGGTGGAGGTGAGCGCTTTCTGGGGGGGCTGCAGGGGGGCACCCCGGGACATCCCGCGGCACCGGCACCCCAGCGGTGCCAGGACACCCTGGCGGCTCCTCCCTGGCAGCTGCCGGGGCTGTTTTGGGCACCCGGGGCTGTTTTGGGCAGCCGGAGCCGCCGAAGGAGAAACCTGAGCCCGGGGCAGCGTCACCGGGAGCGGGGCCGTGACCTCCAGCCGTGGCCGCGCCGGGGACAGCCGGGGACAAGCCGGGGGTCCCCGCACCCGCCCCGTGACTCATCGGGGTTTGGGATCTGGTTCCCAGGGGTTTGTGTGGAGGGGGGGGATACCCCACGGGATCCCGCGGCTGCTCATCCCATCCCTCCCCCCGGCAGATAAACTCTTCGGGAAGCGGCTGCTCCAGGCCGGGCGTTACATCATGTCCCACAAGGCCTGGATGAAGACGGTGCCCACGGAGAACTGCGACGTGCTCATGACCTTCCCGGGTAGGGACACGCCTGGGGAACCTGCGGGAGCTGGGGGGGACGATGGGGTGGAGAACTCGGGGTGGGGGGCAGCAGGGATGGGGGGTGTGGGATGTGGGGAGAGATGGGGATGTTGGGCAGGGGTGAGAATGTGGGGGTGGATGAGGGATATGGGGAGCAAAGGGGTTGTTCGGGAGGGATGTGAGACACAGGGAATGGTGGGGGCGTGAGGGGGAGTGGAGACCAGGACGGGGCCATGGGGAGGGATGGGGGATGTGGGAAAGGATGGAAATCAGAATGGGGACTTGGATGGGAATGTGAGAAGTGATGGGGGCCATGGGGAGAGATGGGGGACATGGGAAGGGATTGAGGACTTATGGAGTGATGGGAGACCGGGATGAGGGACATGGGGAAGGATGGGGGTATATGGGGTGGTGTGGCCTGGGATGAGGGATGTGGGGAGGGATGAGGATTGGGAGGGGGGCCCGGGGAGGGCCGTGGGCCACGCTGAGGGTCCCCACACAGACACCACGGACGACCACACGCTGCTGTGGCTGCTGAACCACATCCGCCTGGGCATCCCGGAGCTCATCGTGCAGGTCCGGCACCACAAGCACACGCGGGTCTACGCCTTCTTCGTCACCGCCACCTACGAGAGGTGGGGTCCCCGCGCCCCCCCGGCCCCCCGGCCGTGTGTCCCCTTGGCCACGTCCCCACCCGTGTCCCACCCGTGTCGCTGTCCCCAGTTTGCTGCGCGGGGCGGATGAGATCGGGCTGCGCAAGCCGGTGAAGGCGGAGTTCGGGGGCGGGATGAGGAGCTTCTCGTGTGAGGAGGATTATATCTACGAGAACATCGAGAACGAGCTCTACTTCTTCACCTCTCAGGTGGGGCACGCAGGGACGGGGGACGCGGGGTTGGGATAGGGGGACGTGGGGATGCCGGGTGGGGGATGCAGGGATTTGGGGATGTAGGAATGCAGGGATGCAGGGACGTGGGGATGCAGGGACATGGGGATGCAGGGACATGGGGCAGGGAAGGCAGGTCCTTTCCCCCTGCCCAGGGAATTAGGGAGCCCCATCCCAGCTGGAGACTGACCCAGCCATCTCCCTGAGCTGGGGACGAGGCGGGACGGGGAGGAGACAGGACAGGGACAGGGATCGGGACCATCCCCGGGATCTGAAGCCTCGGTGGTGCCGCAGGAACGGCAAAACATCATCAGGTACTGGCTGGAGAACCTGCGGGCCAAGCAGGGAGAGGCCCTGCACAACATCCACTTCCTCGAGGGACAGCCCATCAGTGAGTACGACCACAGGGCACCTCCATGGCACTGCATGGCACTGCCATGACACTTCCATGGCACTGCATGGCACTTCCATGACTCTTCCATGACTCTTCCATGGCACTGCATGGCACTGCCATGACACTTCCATGGCACTGCATGGCACTGCGTGGCACTGCCATGACACTTCCATGACTCTTCCATGGCACTGCGTGGCACTGCCATGACACTTCCATGACTCTTCCATGGCACTGCGTGGCACCGGCAGGGCACAGTAGCCCCCCCCCACTGCCCCACTCCCCCTGCCCGTGGGGCTGTGCCATGGAGGCCCCAGGGGTCACCAACCCTGTCACCCCCCCTGTCCCCCTCCCCATGCCCGTTTGCCAGCAGGGCGGTGGGTACACGACGGGCACAGAGCCTCGACCTGACACGGCCACCCCAACCCCGCCCTCCCCATTTTCCCTGCCCCGACCCCAACCCCTCCAGGGCAGTGTGGGGTCCCAGGGGGGCTCCAGTGGGGGGGACTGGCCGTGTCCCCATGTCCCTGACGCCGTGTCCCGGGCGCAGTCCCGGAGCTGGCGGCCCGGGGTGTCATCCAGCAGGTTTTCCCGCTGCATGAGCAGAGGATCCTCAAGCGGCTGATGAAGTCCTGGGTGCAGGCGGTGTGCGAGGCCCAACCCCTCGGTGAGACATCGAGTGGGGAGGGGGTCACAAAAGAGGGGCCTGGGGGTCCCAGCCCCACTCACACCCCCCTGGTCTCCCCCTCCTCCTTCCCAGATGACATCTGTGACTATTTTGGGGTGAAAATCGCCATGTACTTCGCCTGGCTGGGCTTCTACACCTCGGCCATGGTGTATCCTGCCGTCTTCGGCTCCATCCTCTACACCTTCACCGAGAGCGACCAGGTGAGGGGGGGAGGCAGGAAATGGGGTCGGTTCCTGTGGGTCACGGCAGGGTTTTCACCCTTTCTCAGGGGTTTTGAGCCCTTCCTCGTGGGTTTCCATCCCTCCTCACTCCAGATTTTCCCTACAGTCCTTCCATCCCGGCCTCGCTGCTGAGCTGGGGGCGGGCTGGGCAGGGCTGGGTTGGGGGCGTGCCAGGGATGGGAGGGGACCAACCCCGGTGCAGTTGGTTCCCTCCGTCCCTCAGACCAGCCAGGACATCTCCTGCGTGGTCTTTGCCATCTTCAACGTCATCTGGGCCACCCTGTTCCTGGAGGAGTGGAAGCGCCGGGGGGCCGAGTTCGCCTACAAGTGGGGGACCCTCGACACCCCCGCCGAGTCCATCGAGGAGCCCCGGCCCCAGTTCAGGGTGAGGGAAGGGGGTTCCCTTCCCTGGGGGCGTCCCCAGGGCTCCCACCAGCACTGGGGTCCCAGATGGGAGAGGGGTCACAGCTCGTTGTGTCCCCCCCTCCCCAATCAGGGCGTTAAGAGGATCAGCCCCGTGACCAGCGCCGAGGAGTTTTATTACCCGCCCTGGAAGCGGCTGCTCTTCCAGTGCCTGGTCAGCCTGCCCGTCTGCCTCGCCTGCCTCACCCTCGTCTTCCTCCTCATGCTCGGCTGCTTCCAGCTCCAGGTGGGTCCTTGTCCCGCCCCTGCCAGGCTGCCACCTGCTCCTGGTGACCCTGTCCCTGTCCTCACTGTGTCCCTGCTCCTAAACTTGACCCTGCGCCTCATCCCTCCCCAATCCTGCCCCTGCCCCTGTCCCATCCCTGCCCCTGTCCCATCCCTGTCCCTGTCCCATCCCTGTCCCTGTCCCATCCTTGTCCCTGTCCCATCCCTGTCCCTGTCCCCATCCCCACAGGAGTTGGTGATGAGCATCCAGGAGCTGCCCCGGATCATCCGTTTCCTGCCCAAGATCATCCTGGCTGTCATTGTCACCGCCTGTGACGAGCTGTACAAGAAGGTGGCCTACTGGCTCAATGACATGGGTGCGTGGGGGGCCCGGGGGGGGCTCCAGACAGGGCTGGGAGCTGGGACCACCCCCTCCAATGCCCCCTGAACCCCCTTCTTTGTGCTTTGCAGAGAACTACCGGCTGCAGAGCGCCTACGAGAAACACCTCATCATCAAAATCGTCCTGGTGAGGGGGACACTGGGGGGGTCCCAGCAACCCTTGGTGGGGGTCAGAGGGGACTGGAGGGGTCCCAGTGGCCCCAAGGGGTGACAGAGGGAATGGGAGGGTTCCCAAGGGGACCAGAGAGGTCCCAGCACTGCCAGGAGGGGCTGATATGGTCCGGTGGGGGACAGGGGTGACTGGAGGGGTCCCGATGGTGCTTGGGGGTACAGAGGGGTCTGGAAGGGTCCCAAAAACCTCGTGGGCGGGGGGACAGAGTGGACTGGAAGGGTTCTGGTAGCACTGGGGGACACAGAGGGGACCGAGGGGTGCCGGTGCCCTCCCCACGCTCACCCCCCTCCCTTCTCCCACAGTTTCAGTTTGTAAATTCCTACCTGAGTCTTTTCTACATCGGTTTCTACCTCAAAGACATGGAACGGCTGAAGGAGGTGAGGGGCCGTGCCCGGGGCCGGCCCGAGCCCCCCCGGCACCGCCCGGACAGACAGACGGATGTCCTCGACCCCGCCCCCTGCCACTGTCCCTCTGTGCCCTCCCGGGGTGTCCCCCCCACCCCGTGCTCCCACCACGGTCCCTGTGGCTGCTCCGCCCCCCGGGGGTCCCCAGTCCCGCTCACGGCGTCTCTCTGTCTGTGTCTGTCTGTTCTTCTGTCCCTTCCACAGCTCCTGTTCATCTTCTCTCTCTCCCAAAGCCTCGTGCGGCAGCTCAAAGAGGCTCTTCTCCCCTTCATCCTCCTCCACCTCCACCTCTCTCTCATCTTCCTTAAGGGCCTCCTGAGCTTTTGCTGGAGACTGGGAGTATCCAAAGTAGGAGCGGGGAGGGAGGGGCTGGGCATCCCCCTGGCTCCCCACCCCGGGAGGGACACAGGTGTCCCCACCCCTGGCTGTGCTCCAGCTGGTGGTGGCACTTGCTGAGGTCCCATCCCATCAGTTGTCACCCACAGGGGGAGGTCGCAGGAGAGGGGACACCGGGTTTCGGGTGTCCTGCTCTGGCAGCAGGGCCACGGGGAGGAGCAGGGACCCCATGGGATGAGCAGGGACCCCCACAGGAGGAGCAGGGACCCTGCGGGGACAGCAGGAGGAGCAGGGACCCCACAGGAGGAGCAGGGACTCTGAGGGGACGACAGGGATCCTGCAGGGACGGGGAGGACAGACAGGAGCAGGGACCCCGCGGGGAGGGGCAGGTGATGGGAATGCCACCTCCCCCCCCCCCCGGTGACAGCCGTGTCCCCAACAGATGCTGGCCACGCTGCTCATCACGCGGCAGTTCCTGCAGAACGTGCGGGAGGTGTCGCAGCCCCACCTGTACCAGCGGCTGCGCCGGGGGGACCTGAACCTGCACAGCCTGCGGCAGCTCGCACACAGCCTGCTCTGCCTGCTCGCCCCCCGGCGCCACCCCCAGCGCCCCCCGGACGCGCCCCGCGGGGAGAAGAAGTGTCTGAACGGCGGCTGCGGGGTGCCGGAGGAGGAGGAGGAGGAGGAGGAGCGGCGGGAGTCGGACTCGGAGGAGGAGAGCGTGCTGGACTGCGGGCTGAAGCTGAAGAAGGTGAGCTTCGTGGAGCGGGCGGAGCGGCGCGGGGAGCCCGGCGGCGCCGAGGACGAGCCCTTCCTCGAGGAGGGCAGTCCCACCATGGTGGAGAAGGGCATGGACCCCGCCGCCGTCTTCGAGCTCTGCGAGGATGACGACGAGGCCGAAGGGCCGCCAGGGAGCCCGGCGAAGGCGGCGGAGCCGGCGGTGGTGCAGCGGGCCGGCCGGAGGAGAAGGGAGGAGGAGGACGGAGAGGAGGAAGGGCGGAGGCGCAACCGGGCGTCGTGGATCGACCCGCCCGAGGAGGATTACTCGACACAGCTGACGCAGGCCGAGGTGGAGAGCTGCATGAAGAAGTACGAGGTGAGCCCACGGGGGGAGCCCCAAATCCCCTCGGCCCGGCGGGGAAGGACATGGGGGGGCAACTGCCCATGAGCCAAGGTGGGCAAGAGGCCCAGGGCACCTGGCTTGGGTCAGAACCAGTGTGGCCACAGGGCCAGGACAGTGACTGTCCCCTGTGCTGGGCACTGACAAAGACACACCTTGAGTCCTGGGGTCAGTTTTGAGCCCCTTCATGACAAGAGAGACACTGAGGGGCTGGAGAGTGTCCAGGGAAGGGAATGGAGCTGGGGCAAGAGCTGGAGAGTCAGTTGTATGAGGAGCAGCTGAGGGAGATGGGGGGCTCAACCAGGAGAAAAGGAGGCTCAGGGGGGACCTTCTCGCTCTCTGCAACTCCTGGGGGAGCCAGGGGGGGTCTGGCTCTGCTCCCTGGGAACAAGGGACAGGACCTGAGGAAAGAGCCTCAAGCTGTGCCAGAGGAGGATCAGGTTGGAGTCCCCACCCCTGGAGGTGCCCGAGGAAGGACTGGACGTGGCACTCAGTGCTCTGGGCTGGGGGACAAGGTGGGCATCGGGCACAGGGGGGGACTCCATGACCGTGGAGCTCTTGTCCCCAGGACACCTTCCAGGACTACCAGGAGATGTTCATCCAGTTCGGGTACGTGGTGCTGTTCTCCTCGGCCTTCCCCCTGGCCGCCATGTGCGCCCTGGTCAACAACGTCATCGAGATCCGCAGCGACGCCTTCAAGCTCTGCACGGGGCTGCAGAGACCCTTCGGGCAGCGCGTCGAGAGCATCGGCCAGTGGCAGGTGGGCCGGGGAGGCTCTGAGGGGCCCCGGGGGGCTCCGAGGGGAGCTCAGCCCCAGGGGACTCACCCCTGGCACCGCCGCTCTTGCAGAAGGTGATGGAGGCCATGGGCGTCCTGGCCATCGTGGTCAACTGTTACCTGATCGCCCAGTGCGGGCAGCTCCAGAGGCTCTTCCCGTGGCTCAGCCCCGAGGGAGCCATCATCTCCGTGGTGGTGCTGGAGGTATGGGATTGGCGTTTGTGTAGGGTCTCACCCCGGGTGGTGGCAGGGTGTGGTCTCAGCCCAGGGACCCCACAGATCTCCCCTTCCCTTCCTCTCTACTCGCGTGTGTGGACACGAACATCCCCGGACGGGGTGGGTTCTGGCAGGGGGTGGCAGTGCCAGGGGCGCTCAGCCAGATCCGTGTGCCCCCACAGCACTTCGCCCTGTTCCTGAAGTACGTCATCCAGGTGGCCATTCCCGACATTCCCGCCTGGGTGGCCGAGGAGATGGCCAAGCTGGAATACCAGCGGCGCGAGGCCTTCAAGGTGGGTGGTGCTGGGACGGGACCCTGCTCGGGGCTGGGACCCCTGAACCCAGGGCCGGGGGGGTCCCTGAGGTGTCCCTGGACCTGTTGGGCTCCCCAAGGTGTTTCCAGGGCCGGTGGGTTCCCCGAGGTGTTCCCAGGGATGGCGGGCTGATCCCCAAGGTATCCCCGGAGCTGGTGGGTTCCCCGAGGTGTCCCTGGAGCTGGTGGGCTCCCCAAGGCACGCCTGGGCTGGGAGGGCTCCCCGAGGTGTCCCGGTGGCCGCCGTGCCCCCCGAGGCACACGGGCTTCTCCCGCCGGCAGAAGCACGAGCGGCAGGCGCAGCACCACTTCCAGCAGCAGCAGCGGCGCAAGCGGGAGGAGGAGGAGCGGCAGCGCCACGCCGAGTACCAGGCGCGGAAGGAGCGCGAATCCAGCCGGGATGAGGCCAAGCCCGAGGCCGCCGGGCAGGACCCGGCCCACGAGAAGAGCCAGAGCAAGGGGAAGGGCTCCGGGGGATCCTCGCACGGCTCCGACAAGCCCAAGCGCCCCAGCTCCCTCCTGGCCACCAACAACGTGATGAAGCTGAAGCAGATCATCCCCCTGCAGGGCAAGTTCCTGTCGGGAGGGGCCGGCGCCGGCGGCACGGCCACCGCCAGGTCCCCGCAGTCGCCCACCGGCAGCGAGAACAAGCTGCCCGGATTCCTCAGCTTCAAGTTCCTCAAATCCCCGGAGACTAAGCGGGACGCGGGCACCGAGAAGGTCCAGTCCCCCACCAAGCCATTCAACCCCGGCAAGCTCTTCAATTTCGGCAAGTCCGAGGGGGCCGCGGGCAACGGCACCACGGCCGGGGCGTCCCCCCAGCCCCGGCCCGGCCCCTCGGCGGACCCCGAGCGCTCGGTGCCCAGCAAGTCCCACCTCAACGGGGCTGCGGAGGAGGGGGGCCGGGAGGAGCCGGAGAGCCGGGCGGAGGAGGAGAGCGGGGGTTATAGGCTCTAACCGGGGCTTTCGGGGGGGCGGGAGCGCGGGGGGCCGCCCGCTCCCTCCTCCGGGCAGCCGTGGCCATCGGCAGCCTCTCGCCCCCCCTCGCCGTCCCCCCGCTCGGGGCCGGGCCGAGCCCACCGGCCGCCAGCCCCTCGCTCTGCCCCGGCCCCCTCTGCTGCGTCCCCTCGTGTCCCCCCGGCCCCTCCGCCGGGACCCGCTGCCACCCCGGATCCCGCGCCGAGGATCCCTGAGCGGCGGGGCGGATGGAGCATCCCGCGGGTGGGAGTTATCCCGGTTTGGCTCCGTGCCGCTCCCGGACCCGCCAGGACCGCCCGCCGGGAGGGTCGGGATTCCCGGGATCAGCGGCCAGAGGAGCCCGATTCCGCCGTGCCTACACCCCCTGCCCTCGGGCCATGGCACCGTGCCCTGCTCCGTCCCGCTCCGCCGCCTCCACCCTGGATCCTTCCCAGCACCGGGACCTTTTCCTGCCGCGGGATGGAGCGGGATGAGCAGCAGCCACCCGGACCCCCCCGCATGGGCAGCATTTCTTGCACTAAAACCCAACCAAACCCCAACGCCAGGGACTTTCTCCTCCTTCAGCCGGGTCTGGCACCGGCCGCGACCCCCGGGACTGCAACGTGAGCCGGGACGGGCCCTTCCCATCTCCAGTTTCATATTCCCTGGAATTATTTCGCAATAAGGCGCTCGCACACACGGAGGTCGTGCCGGAGCCCGGGAGAAGGAAGGGGCTGCGGGGGGGGGGTCGGGGAGGGGGGTGGGAGCCGCTTCGCCGCCGCCGGGGGAAGGTTTTGCCGGATTTGCGTCGCTGGGTCTGGACTTGGAGCTTCCCAAGCCGTGTCCGTGCTGGGAGGGGGGGTTCCAGCCCCCCTTGCTGCTTTGCTGCGGCTCCGCTTTGCTTTCGGGGCCGGGACGGGGTGGTGGCAGCTCGCAGGTGACCCGGGTGGGGACACTCAGACCTGTCACTCCCCCCTGGCCCTCGCCACCAGCTCCGCTCCGCCCGCAGCCACCCCCATTCCCAAAGGAAGCCGGGGAAAGGGGAGGGGGCTGCCGGGGGTCACCCCTTCACTGTGCCTGGCCCAGGCAGGGGGGCTGAGCCCCCCTTCTCCCCCCACCCCCTCAAAAAAAAAAAAAAAATCCCCCAGGCCTGGGCTGCAGAAAACGTCAGGTTGGATTTTCCCCACCGCCTCTTTCTAGAATTGATGGAAATTTCTGTTTTTGGGGGTCTAAAGAAGCCATTTTATACAGCAATAAGGGCAGGAGAGGGCCGAGGCTCCACCTGCTGCTCCGCTGCCGATGGAACAGCGCAGGGAGGTGTTTTCCAGGGAAAAGGGCACCGTGTCCCGCACTCCGGGGTGGGACAAGACCCCTCGTGGGAGCTGGGGACACCCCGGAGCTTTGCTGTCCCTGGAATGCGGGGCCAGGAGGGCTCTGGGCCCTCGTCGCCCTCCCACACCTGGGGGACGCAGGGAGAGGAGGATGAGGGAGATTCTGGGGCAAAGCCCAGGAAAAGGGAGCACCGGGAGCACTGGGGCCCAAAGCCCACTGAGAGCAGGGAGAGGTCGGGGCGCTCTGCCTCCCTCCCTCCCTTCCTCCCTCCCTCCATTCCATTGAGTTTTCCCGCTCTGCCGCTCCCCAAAAAAACACCCTCTGGGCTTCAAGGCAATGACACCGATCCCGTTTCCCTCCGGAGAGAACCAATCCCGGATCCACCCGTGCATCCCAGAGGGGAGAGCAGGGCCCTGCTGCAGGCAGGACCCCCAGCCCGGGGCACTCCCCACCCCTTCTCTCCCCAGAGCATCTCCCTGCCTGGAATGTGGCTCTGGAGGCAGTGACAGTGCAGAGGAGGGAAGGATTGGGACGGTCGGTCGGTCTTTTTGTTTTGTTTTGTTCTGTTTTCCTTTGCGTTGGATTTCCGTAGGAATTCAAAGGAAAGGAAGGGGGTTATTTATTTCTTTTTAATTTATTTTGTCATATTTTTGTAAAACCTGCAGAAATGCAATAAAAATCTATTTCAACAAGCCTGAGGCGTGGGGTGTTGTTATAATTATTATCTGCATGTTATTGCATCATTACTGTTGTAATTAGTGTGGCTTGCACAGCGCTCAGGGAATCCCTGGAAAAGGTGGATGGGGACACCACGGACACCTCACCCTTCAGGATCAAGCCCCACCACGCTGGGATGAAGCAGAGGAAGAATAAATGCTCTGAATTCTGCAAATTATTCTACACAACCCCTTGGCTGCCAGGACGTCATTAATCCAGGAAAATAAATTAAGTTTTATTAGTAAAAAAGAAATAAAAAGGCTGGAAACGTAAGTGGGGACAGAGCTGCAGGGCTGGAAAAAATTCCAAGACTCTTAAGCCTTTGCCTTAAGGCCAGTGTCAAACTCCCCAAAAAATAAAGCTCTGGAGTCAAACCTGTCCTAATTATCCAGGAGAGGGGCGGGAAATCAGACCAATCTTTCAAAATTGCCTCCAGGGAACAGTGAGTCAGGGAATCCTGGAATTCCTGCAAGGGACCCACCTGCCTGTCCAATCCCCACCCTGCCGGATGGGCGGGCACATCCCGGTGTTTCGGGCTTGGGAAGGGCCCCAGGAAGAAAAACTTCCAAGGACACCAAGAGGAGGCACCAACAAACCAAACCAAGCCCAGGGTCAGCCACCAACTCCAGCAGCACGTCCTGCCCGCAGTTCCCTGTGGATTCATCTGAAATCCATCATCCCCTTCAACATTCCCCATCCCTGACTCTTCCAGGAGGGCCCTTTTGTTGCTGTTCCTCCCCCTCAAAAGAACCAGCAGTGACCAAACGGGATCAAGAATGGAGTCAAGGAGTCACCTGAGATTGTGGCGGCAGGAAAAGGCATTTCCCGACTTTTTAATGTTCTAAACGCACCCAAAACACATCCCATGGCTCCCAGGGGGCGGGAGGAGCTGCTCCTGGGTGGGTTCATCATCCCTCCACACGCTGAGTTCGGAGAAAAGACGCACAACTCAACCAAAACACCCCAAAAATTCCGATCTCGGACAAGTAGCTCGAGTTTTCATTAAAAAAGCCAGATTTTAGTAAACAATTGGTAACAGAAACAATAAAAATCCCACTGTGCAGACATAGAAAATCCCCGGAGGGTCACGAGATCCCGGGAACAGGAGGAGAAGTCGGAGGAGCCGGGAATTTGTACAAACAAGGTGGGCAAAATCCCAGGTTTTGGTGGTTTCAAGGGTTTTTTGTTGTCTCAATGCACTAAGGCACCAGGAAGTCACAGTTAGGCAAAGATCTTCCATGGAACATTCCAAGCCCAGACACTCACCATGGGGACACAGGATCAAAGGGCAGGGAAGGGGAGGGAAGCGCTCTGGGGCCGGGAAAAACCTGGAATGAGTTGGGAGGAGGAGGAAGGGAGAGGAAGGAAGGAAGAGAAGAGTTCTGGCTGCAGACAGGATGGATGAGGATGCAGGGATCCCAAATCATGGATGGGAGGGGGACAGACTGGGAATCACAAATTCATGGAATCCATGGCTGGGATGAGGACATGGATGGGATGAGAACCACAGATTCATGGATGGGATGAGGACAGACGGCAGGGATCCCAAATCCATGGATGGGGAAGAGGACAGACTGCAGGGATCCCAAATTCATGGCTGGGATGAGGACATGGATGGGATGAGAACCACAAATCCATGGCTGGGGAAGAGGACAGACTGCAGGGATCTCAAATCCATGGCTGGGAGGAGAACCACAAATTCATGGATGGGTTGAGGACAGACCAGGGGGATCCCAAATTCATGGCTGGGAGAAGGACAGGCTGCAGGGATCCCAAATCCCTCCTGCTCATGCACCAACACCAGAAACCCCCAAACCACTGCGGCCCTCGGATCATTTGGCCCCCGTTTCTCCAAACCGCTCCCAAACCACTCGGAAAAGGCAACTTTCACCCGCTAAAAAAAGCACCTGCAGACATTCCCGAGGCTCCTGGGCCGCTTCCCAAGGACACAGAGGGAACAGAATGGGGGTTTTACAGCAGGAAGGAACTGCCAACTCTTTAATGGAAGGCGGGCGGGCGCGGGGCCGCCGGCACAGCCCGGGATACAGCGCGGAACGGCCCCGGCCCCGCTCGCGCTCCACCACCGGCTGCACCTTCCTGCCCTCCCTCGGGGCCTCCGGGCTCCTCCAGGGGCTCCCCACGGATCGTCCCGGAGGGAACACTCGTCCCCCGCGCCACCGAACCCCACGGGAACGCCGGGAATCGCCCCCCGGATCCTCAACCCGCGGGAACTCCGGGATTCACCCGTGGTCACTCCGGGAGCTCGGAGGGGACGGCCACAGCGGGAAGGGGACGTTTGTTTTCGAGGCAGGTACGAAGGGCTGAACTGCTCGGTGTTGGATCCACTCACAAACTCGGTGCCTAAAGGGGCGTTTAAAATTCCAGCGGGAGCCACGTCCTGCTCTTCCTAAGGTTCTGCTTCCGACACGCTGCCAGGGACAGCGTCCCTTCGCCCCCAGAGGGGATGTGGGGCACCCCTGGGGCGGCCAGGGGTGTTGGGTGGGGGGGGACAGAGGGCCAGCAGAAACCCTCGAAGCCGGAGCCCTCTCGGAGCGAGGCTCTCCAGGATCCCTGGGAAAACACCCGAGTGGCTCCTCGGTGTGGGGGGTTTGTCGACAGGAAAAACACAGCTAAGAATGCCACAATTTCAGCTACCACAGTGGGAATCAGCTCCTCAGGGCAAAGCAGACAAGACATCATGACTAAGCTACTCCTTTCCTGTCCCCTCCCGGTGACGATGCTCCTTTCCACGAGTCCTGGACCTCTGGATCCACCCGGATGACTGACAGGTCTCCGTTTCGGCTCCGATCAGAGCCAGGGAAGGGTTACAGGCAACAGGCACTGAACTGTCACAGTCCCAAGGGATTGGTCGTCAGCACAGACCATGGAAGCTCACATTTGATCCACTCCAAGTCCTGCATCCCATTCCAGACGCGCAGGAAAAGCCGCTGTACCATTATCCAGAGCCAAGGGATGAGGCAGAGAAGCAGATGGAGGTGCCGAGGTGCTCCCGGAGCAGATCCAGCGGTTCCAACCCACCTCCATCCCGTTGGCTGCTGCTGGGACACACGGCCGGCCGGAGGCTCGGGGCGGGACGGGAGGATCCTTTTATTCCAGCGGAGAAATCACAGGGATCAGGCCATTCCAGCCCGGGAGAAGGTCGGAATTGGAGAGCAACAAAAGCAACACACCTTTCACTGCAAACCCTCACAGAAGGCTCGGGGGCCAGACCCAAAAACACGGCCGGGATGGAGATGCCAAGGAATTTGCTCCCATCAGCACCACCCTCGATGGCATCCACGACTGGAATATTTGAGGGGGAAAAGAAAACCTGGGCCCCGCATTTCCAGCTGGACGGGGAACACCCGGAAGAGGGAATCACTTGGGATACGTCAGCGGTGAGGGGACTGTCCCGGGGAGGCCACAGGGAACAGATCCGACCGATCCACTCGAAAGTGACAGCGTGTATTTTTTTTGGGAAGGAGGGACTAAGGTTCTACTGGCGTGGAGCGCCTGGTTCTGCCGCTGCTGCTCCGTCAGCTTGGAGGGCATAAATTAAAAAAAAACAAACAACCCAAAAACAACTGGAGGAGAGGAGAGGGGGGCAAGAAAAAAAAAACAACAAAATAAATACATTGGCTCCCGTGAAGTCAGAAGTGGTTTGGGCTGTGCCGTGGGGAAGGTGGGGGGAGAAGGGGGGAGGAGAGGGGCCAAATTTACACACTTGGAGACAGAGCGGGAAGCGCCGGAAGGAGCGGAGGGAGAGCCCGGGCTTTAAGTGTCCTCGTTCATGTCCTGGCTGTCTGTCCGGGCGATTTTCCGCGGAGGCGCCGAGTTCTCCCCCTCGATCTCCACCTGCTCCTGGTCTCGCTTCTTCGCCGCATTCTGGGGGGACAGAGAGACCCCTGTGAGACCCCCCGGCCATGGGGAGACCCCCCCGGGGAGCTGCATCCCCCGGGAATGGAGGGCTGGGTGGGGATGGAGGGCTGGGATGGGATCTGCATCCCCCAGGAATGGAGGGCTGGGTGGGGATGATCCAGCTGGGATGGGATCTGCATCCCTCTGGGAATGGAGGGCTGGGTGGGGATGATCCAGCTGGGACAAAACACCCCACGAGGGATTTTCCCCCCCACCCCCATCCCAGAGCCAAAAGCTGCTCCTTGGGGATCATCCCTTAAATCTGAGGGGGGGGTTGAAGCCTCGAGCTGGGCTATAACACAACAGGTCTCAAATGTCACCAGCATAAACAGATATAAATCTTGAATAGAAAAAAATTCCTTTAAAAAATTAAGATATTTTTACCGACGGAAGTGAAATTTTAGATCGTATTTAAATTTATAAATAGCCACAATTATAAATAAAAACCAATAATCCCAATAATATAAATAAAACCAATAATTCCAATAAAATAATTCCAATATAAAAATTCCAAAATAAATATGCGATTTTAAATGTAAACCTATTGATTTATAAATCTATCGTGTGTTTTCATATATATTAAAATATAAATATGTGTATTTATAAATACATGAATTTTTATACATATATATTTATAGAATAATATAAATAATAAACATTAAAGCCGCTTCCCCCCCTGCTCCAAGTTACTCTCTGAACATATCAAACCTCCCAAACCTTTGTCACACACAAATATTTCCTTCTCAGCCTCCCCATTCCTTCTGATTTTCCCTGTCTCCGTGTTTTCCTCACCCTCTGCCCTGCCCCTGCCTACACCAGGGTGTTGGTTCCACGATGGAACTGGGGATTCCCAAATTCCAGGCTGAACCTGGAGTTAACTGAGGGTGTTTTTTATGTCCTTTACATTCCAAAACAAATCAGGTTTTTCTGGGCAGAGCCAGAACCTCCTCACTCCCTCTTTGCTGAGCTGCTCCCACTTTATTTTAACTAATCCTCAATATTTTGATGACTCTTCAGCCCAGTTAAGCCCCAGTCGAGCCAAAACACAAATATTAAAGCCCCCCAAGGTACCTTTTTGTCCCACTGCTGGTGTAAATAACGCAAGAGGATATTTGTCTTTTCTGTTACTATGACTGAAAAAAAACACAAAAAGAGAGAGGAAAAAAAAAAGGGTCATTTTACAGACAAGTCTCAAACCACTTAAACCATTTAAGTTTCAAATAAAGGAGATCATATGTGATTTTTTTTTGATATCAGATCAGTATGAAGTCATTTATTAAAACCAGGTTTCAACACTCACTTTGTTCAGAGGGAAACTCTCTCGTGGGCAGATAAACTGACGGGCGTCTGTTCTGTAGCAGAATCAGAACAAAGACGGTAAAAAAAGGGGATTTTTTTTAAACCCAAACACAGCTAAATCAACCCAAAACTCCTCCTTAATTTCCCAGCCTTCCCCCCCCCCCGCCACATCCCTGGGATTTTTGGGAATACTTACGGATGCTTTACACACGGAATCCGCATGGAATCTGCTGAAGTTGCTTTTGTTGTAGACTGGTAACCCCTTCAAAAAATCTGCCTGGAAACACAGAAAACACCCAAAAAAACCCGAAAAGTGAGGAAAAAGGAGGGATATTCCGAGGAGGAGCTGAGGGATGCTCTGAGGTCCCATGGAACCCCATCCCAAATTATTTGTGTCAAGCCCAAAATTCAGGAACTGAGTTAAAAAAAAGCCATTCATTAAAGGCATTTTGGCACAACAAACCAGTTGCTCTTTATGTGTCATATAATAATACATTACATATTCTACCTTATATAATTTAATAACTTGTAATTATGTATTACATATTACATATTATTATTCTGTATATTATACAAAATATTAACTCTTGTTTTTATATTCATTCCTATTATTTTGTATTTATTCCCATTATTTTTATGTCCATTCCTATTATTTTTATATTTATTCCTATTATTTTAATATTTATTCCTCATATTTTTATATTTATTCCTATTATTTTTATATTTATTCCTATTATTTTAATGTTCATTCCTATTACTTTATATTCATTATTATTTTTATATTAATTTCTATTATCTTATATTCATTCCTATTG
>JAWWLV010000005.1:14265-95647 GCA_035041135.1 Platyrinchus mystaceus
AAGCAACCAATAGCTTGTTTCTCAGGTCTCAGAGTAATTCTAGAGCTAAACCGATAATCTTCAAGTTTATACTCAGATAATACATGCCAAAACTCATCACAGACCTGGAGAAATTAACAAAGATATCTTTATTTTATACGTTGGATTGCAGAGCAAAAAACCATTAGCTTGTCGGCATGCATCTCACCCTTAAATGGAAGCCAATAAATAAAGATTATTGTTACTGTTAATAAACCCACAGCTGTACTGAAACAAATCGATACTTACATAATCATCCTTCTTTGTTCCGTACGAAGCTATATAATCCGCATGTTTCTCTGAAAGTAACGTGCTCGGGGCATCGGGTTTTATTGTAACATCCTTTTGCGGTGTCCCCTGAAAAAAGCATCAACAACACGGCAGTTGCAACATCAGGTCAAGACGTTTTAGCACCTTGGTATAATTTAGTCAACACCGGTGACTGTGACTCTGGAAACAAACATCCCTTTGGTAATTCTGAGCCCAGGGCAGGTCACTTTTCAGCCTGGCTAAACTCTTCCCCGGGACAGGCTGCGAACGAAACCTTGCTATGAAGCAGGGAAAAAACACAAACTCTCCAAGAATCACCTGAAGCACCGAGCGCAGGAGCCCCTCCCCGGGACCGGCGCCGAGCGCTCGGCCCGGGGCTGCCGCCCTTCGCCCTCGGCCCCGCCAGGCCGGGCCCGGCCCGCGCGCTCCCGGCGCCGCTCATGGAGCCGGAGGAGCGAGTGCGACCCGCATCCCCCCGGGAGGCTCCGGCGCCGACCGCGTTCCCCCAGGGCGGCTCGGGCGCCAGCAGCACTCCCTCCCTCCCTCCCCGGAGCCCCGCGCTCCTCCCCGCGGTCCCGGCCAGAGCCGCCCGCAGCGCCCCCGTGCCCACCATGTTCGCCGCCCGCGCCGGAAGGGGCGGGGCGGGGGCTCCGGCCGGCCGCGGCTGCGCAGTCCCGGCCGCGGTGCCGGCGGGGCGCTCGGAGCGTTCGGAGCGCTGGGGCGGCGCTGCCGGGGTGGGAGCGCTCAAGGCCGGGAGCGCTCAAGGCCGGGAGCGCACAAGGGCGGGTGTTCTCAGGCTGGTACCGTTCCTGCTGCATGGTATCTAAACCCTCAGCACAGACGCAAGGCAGGCCCGCTGCTGCTCCGCTGGAAAGGCTTTCGGCTGCTTGCTGAGCACAGGAGAAACTGAAGTACAGCTATTAACGTACTTCAGAAATTGTATTGTGGGTAAATTGTCCAGTGTAAGTGATATGACAAGCAAAATGAATACAAAGCAACCACAGTTCTTTTAAAAATATTTTATTAGAATGCAGCAGTGTCTGTCAGAAATAACATTCTGATCATCTTATTGCGAGAAAACTGCATTGTGAGGTTTTCATTTCTTGCCCATTTGTATAGGAATAACAAATTGTGGAATTCAGCATGTTTACCAAATACCAGCTTTGTTAGGAATCAAGTCAAAGACTGGACAGGGAGAACAGAATCAGTGCTTAATAATGTATAGAATAAAAATATGTTAAAGGAAATTTTCTTCTCCATTCTTTTTTAATTCTATTGAGAAACACATATCCTTTTCCATGAGAACACAACACTACAGCAGTGCCAGGCATACTGTATACATTTCTTTAAGCCTTAAATCTGCCAACATGCTCACGAGCTATGATCATCCTTTGAATTTGAGCAGTTCCCTCATATATCTGAAAAGAAGAATTGCAATAATGTTAAGTGATGATTTTTTTAAAAGGTTTTAACAGATCTATACTTGTAAATCTCCACAGCAGTAATCCAGGTGGATTAGGATGTGCAGGAAGACAGAAAAAACAGGGAGAATTCCAGTGTGACAGAGCAATTACAGTGGGCTAAGTCAAATATAACTCATATAAGATATTGAGACAGTCTTGTTCTCTCAGGTGCTCTTATCTAAACTCAGTAGGGCTCTCATGAAAATAAACCGACAGATGATGACATTCCTCTTATTTGAGGAAGAAAATATGTAATTTAGATTTTAAAAAGTAGGATTTGAAACCATGGGTGGAAGGGGTGACTTGTGCTTAAGTGTTCTATTCTCTTTGACTAGCCTTTCAAGGTCATACCATAGGTCCTCTTTGATCCATCTATTGCCACTGCTTGTTGTTAACTAGTATTCTCTCCCATACAATTTAGTTTGTGTTTTTGTTCATTCTCGCATTTTCTTCTAGAGACCTCCTGCATCATCCCTTTGTTCTTTTTGTTTGCTGGCAGCAAAGTGAAAGATGGACAAAAGAGCACCTATGATGCTGTAATGCAAAAGGAGGCCATACTGCAATGTAACGCAAGGGCTGAGGCAACAGAGTTTATAGGTTTTAATGTTTCGGCTCAGTAAGTAGCCATTAGTTTATATATATAAAATCTATGCATTATCACATTCCCTCTTTTACTTACCTGGTAGATTTTAGCATCTCTCATTAGTTTTTCTACAGGATATTCAGTATTAAATCCATTTCCTCCAAAAATCTGTACTGCATCTGTAGCTACTTGGTTTGCAATGTCACCAGCAAATGCCTTTGCAATGGAAGCATAGTAGGTATTCCTGCGACCAGCATCAACTTCCCACGCAGCTCTCTGGTAGGCCATCCTAGCGAGTTCAACTTTCATGGCCATTTCAGCAAGCAAGAAAGACACTGCTTGGTGCTAGGACAGAATAAACCACGTTAATATTGCCCACTTAAAATTCTAGGACATCCAAGAAAGACATCATCTCCTAATACAGTGATTTTTTTAACAAACTCAGTAAGTTGTATGAGAGGAGTTCTACAGGCTCTCAGAATTGTGTGTTGACTTAGATTTTTAAGATTTTGATTCTGAAATCCGTTTAGTCATAGGGATTAAATGCTGAATTATGAAGTTGTTCTTTCCTATTTATGAGATTGGTATTTACCTTGCTGTTTATTCAGATTTCTTTAAAACTCGTAACCAGCATGATTGGCAAAGTATTCTGTTAGTGTTAGTACTATGTGTCTTGTTTCATGTACCTCATTTTTTCTTTCCTGAAAATCCCTCTTTATTAGCATTGGATAACTTAAATATGTCCTAGCTAGTACATAAGTTTTGAGGTTTTGAGCAGAGTTTTTTTTTCCTGCTTCTACTACCATCATTGATAAATGATAAAAAATTCTGGAAGTTACCACACACCTAAGTTTAGTTACGGGGTGCTGACCTACATACTTGGAAACTGCAAAATGGCAGAGATGTGATATAAAAATTAAGGAAATATAAAAATCAAGGAATAACCTTTAAAAATCAGTAGCAGTATATCTGGTGTGAAAACATAAGTTTTTATTGTATTCTCTCTCTCTGCCCCCATACTTACTTCAACAATTGGTTTCCCAAAGGTTTTTCTCTCCAAAGCATATCTGGTAGCTTCATCAAGGGCTCTCTTTGCTAATCCAACAGCACCAGCTGCTACCTGAATTGAATACAGCACCAGATAAAAAATCAGAAATTCCTGCTGTATTTTATAACCAAGTTATTTCTGATACTTACAGGTGGTCTGGTCTTATCAAAAGCTCCCATTGCGATTTTAAAGCCAGCTCCCTCAGCTATTAACACATTTTCTTTCGGGACTCTCACATCTTCGAAGACAATACCTCTCGTATCTGAGCAGCGCTGACCCATGTTCATTTCCTGAAGTGGAAATTTACAGCGCTGTTACTAAATTGGATTATTCAAAGGTACAATATGTTTTCATTCTTTACTCAAAGCACAGAATATGTTTTTCTTCCCCAAAACACTTAATCTAAAAATTACTATATACACAACAAATACTAGTTTTGTACTTGCAGACCAATATGCCCTTCATTTGTCTAAGCTGGGCAGTATACTTTCTCATTTGAAATCAGTTCAGTCTCTGTAACCAGTCCTCTTGTCTTTCTCTAGTTCAACTATAGCCTTTGCGATGAAAGTGGAAAAAGAAAACAATGTAATATGCAGGCAGTGCAGGTATACTACAAATAAATAAATAAATAAATAAATAAATAAATAAATAAATGAGCTTTTCAAGTTTTTAGATTCCTTTCCTAACGTTCAACATCGAGTTTTACCTACTATTAAAAATAGCACTTTTTTTTAAAGAGAGAACTAGTCCTAGTATCTCTAAGGCCTCTTCTTTGACCAGCAGTAGCTAAAATTAAAGTTCACTGCCTGTGTATTTATGGTTGATATTGTCCAACTTGCTTCTTATCCTTTCAATGCATAATACTTCTCATTTATTGGTACTTGCCAATATAAGACCCTCAAAGACTCTTTTGCAGCTGTTCAAAGTTATCTTACTTTAGACCATTCTGAAGAATTCCTTGTCTGAACAAATAACTTTAAAATTGTGTTTTATGAATAGTTTCTGCATGTTGTGAAAATGAAAAGATGGTTGTAAATGAGCATATGAAAATGTTCAGTTGTGTAACAGTCTTTAGCTGTACATTTGTTTCATTACTGGTTTAGAACTGAACAATAATTCCTAGCTTGTCAAATAAGAAATACAGTCTTCACCTTTCTTCCAATTTGGATCCCAGGGCTATCTGCTTCCACAATGAATCCAGTAAAGGCTTTGCTTGCAGGAGCTTTTGGATCTGGATCGGTCCGTGCTAGCAAAAAATACCTAGTGTAAACCAAAGAAGATGGATGCAGTTTATTCTCACAATTAACAACCAGATATATTTAGGTAATATTTTGAACGTTTTTATGCATGTTTATACCACATAATAAATTTTGAGTGTAAGTTAACAACCCATTTTTCTTGCCCATTCTAAAAAATAAACTGAGAGGGAGCAAGAGAGTGGAAGTCTCAAAGATTCAGGATTTAATAACATTGAATAAAATTACTTCAGATCAACATGCAAAGATTCTCTACCCTTTCCATGTATTCCAAGTCTTTATGATATTACCAGTTTCACAAATAGTACAAAAGAAACCTATTCACAGCATGTACATAATAAAAATTGATGCTTAGGAAATACATTCTTGGATGTAAAATGTTATCATCTGATTTCAGATATCTTGACTTTATTCTTCTAAGTGTAAATTGTAAATAAGTATTTCTCTTAGAAATAAAACAGTTGTAAATCATATTTATGGTATTTAGTTATGTCAAAAGACATGGCAGATTGATGGATCTGCCTTCAATGAGGAAGTAAATGACTAGAAAATTCATCTATTGAATAAATGTATAAAGTTTTTTCCAATTGAATTAAGGAAAATTTCTGTGTTGTGAATCAGTGTGATATGAGACATGATGTAAGAGGTTTATATTGTAAAAGCATGCTCCGCAAACACAACAATATCTGGAACCTTTGCCAAATGGAAAATGTCTTCTTTTCATAAAATAAAAAGTAACACCCCACTCTAACAGTGTTTCGAGCTTCACTACGAGTAAGAGGTGTTTCGAGTAGAATCAGATTTAATTTTGATAGCAACAAGATTCAAGAGGCCATTCTTGAGTGTGGAGTTGTCATTTTCCTTTTTAGGCTTTGCACAGCACTCAAGCTGCATTTTTATTTGCTATCCTGATAAACTGGTCAGAGATTAAAACACAGTCTGCTGAAATACAATGAACATTCAGATTTATATCAGGTCTTTAAAGAATTTAACTGGGGGCGGAGGGTAAAGCCACTATATAGGAACAAAAAACTATGACACCAGTTAATAATTAACATACCAGTTTGCTTTCCCCCCATTTGTGATCCACATCTTCTGACCATTAATAACATACTCATCTCCTTTCTTCTCAGCCTTTGTTTTTATACCAGCCACATCAGAGCCTGCTCCCGGCTCTGTTACACAGTAAGCCTGAAAGAAATTAAAATGTGAAATAAAAGTTCTATTTTTAAGCAACCACAAATTAATGCAGATTATGTGCATCAAACTATCTGTAAAAGGTTCAAGTGAACTGCATGGTAAAACAAAATGTTGCATAAACAAAAACTCCCAATAAAACCCCAAAACAACCCAACACAACCCCCCCACCAACAGCTGTCTGAGCAAGAATTCAAACATATAAGGATTATTTTTCTTTATAAATCCATAATGATACATAAAATTGCCTTTTAATCAAACAGAAACATTCTGTAACCCTTAAGTTATGACTTCTTCAGGCTTCAAAAATTCTGATGTGAAAGCTGAAGATCTTTAGAATCTGAAAATAAGAGCACTGAGCAACATTGTGTGTTTACCAAGTCCTTCATTTTGGGGGCTTAGTTGTACAGATTTACATACATTGTACATGACTCTTTACTTCTTTCTATGTAACAAATACTGCTTATGTAATATTAAAGATCATAAATACCCAGTTTCATTCCCATCCAAGTTTAGTGTCCTAAATGCCTACATCCCCTCTTGAAATGGAAATAAAAAGTTTGGTATGTGACTTGGGTTGGGGTTGATTTTGCAAGTAATATCTTCTATTTGCTCATTGGATGTATCTCATTAGATATTTGCTGACTTTCAGTAGACGTCACTGTTTACAAATCAAAAAGGGCTAAGTTGTGTGTACATGCAAGTGTTTTCTGGGGGGAAAAAAAGGCAAAAAATGAGGAAAAAAAGAAAAAAAAAAGTAAAGTAACATTTTTAGTTTAGCAACATTTTACAGTGTAGCAGTTATACTCACACACATCATTGGTTCCTCTGTCATTCTTCCTAAGTATTTTTTCTGCTGATGCTCATTTCCTGCAATGATAACTGGCATTTGCTGAAAGAAAATATTTAGACCATTAATCCAGGTTTTTCAAGTGCACAGACTGTAGTTTAAGGGATGTAAGAAAATACAGAGCTTACCCCTAGGGAGTTTGCTTCAATGGCAGTTTGAACCCCTGTACATCCATAGGCCAACTCCTCTGTAATAAGGCAGGCTTCAAAAGAGCCAAGGCCAAGGCCACCTACAGGTGAAACATTTCATTTACTCAAGCAGACTTAAATTATATCAATATTAGTGATTTACACAACATAATTAACAGAAATGTATTTCCCTCACATACATTTGATTGTGTACCATGTTTGATTAGATGTTCTAACATCAGCTTTTTAAATAAAGCTCTGTCAGAAGAGTAACAGGTGATCTGAAAATTCCGCATCATGGTTCCGGGGTTATTGTTTGATTCATGAGGGACAAGTTGCACAAGGTGGCAAGAATGTACCACTTCAATTTTTTTACTACTCTACACTTGAGAATTAAGAGTTCCTAAGAAGTAGAGAAAGGGCTCCTGAGCCTACAGCATTTGGGAACAAAAAATTAAAGAAGTGTCCATATTAGTAGACAGCCAACTCAGTAATCTGTTTCTGACAGAAGCCAACACTATGGAAAGTATATATAAATACAGTAACAACTACACTTTCTAATAAATATTTTCCTGAGCCTTCAGGTAACTTCCTCAGTCAAAGAAATAACTCTCTTTGGTATCTTTGTTATGCTAACTTGACAGATACTCACTACATTAATTTTTCTGGTGTCTTTTTGAATCTATATAAATTTTACCACCAACATCCTACAGGGGCAGTAAGTTTTGTAAATTAATTACACAATGCATGTAGAACCAACACTTTTAATTTGTTTTGAAACTTCTATCTGATGACATAATTTGATGCCTCCTAGTTATATTGGAAGGGACAGTCAACTATGAATCCCTTTTCACACTCTCCAAGACACTGACATTTTAGTAGTTTCTCCTATAGAATCTACATCTCACAAAGAAGATACAACTTTTATAATAATTTGTCATCCTTTTAGAAACCTTTTTCATTTCCCCAATACTCTTTTGAGGTGGAAGGATTTGACTATATCATGAATTAAAAAGGCATGTAAAATTTGGTTTCAGGCAGCAGCATAATTGTGCCTTTTGTGTTTTTTTTTCATTCCCTTAAGGGTCCCTTTTGACTTTAAATATTATGGGTTTGACCACTTCTGAGCATTATGCTCATGTTCATAGAGCTATTTATGATAAACCCAAAATGTCTTTTTTGAGAGGCAGTAACTAGTGCAGAGGATACAATTTTTCTTGCTTCTTTCCCTTGACATGTGCATGACTTTTCCTTTTTGGAATGGCATTGCCATTTTAACTGGCACTCTGTTTCATGGTCTTCTGCAGCTCTCTGCACCAGTCTCATCTTTTTTACACTGAGTAACTTAGTATTATCAGCAAACTCTATCATCTTTGTGTTGACCCCCCTTTTTCTGTTTATAGACATCCCAAACAGCACAACACCCAGCAAGGCTGTGCTACTAATCTTTCCAATATGGAACCTGATGATTTTTAAAACTTATTTTGGAAATTCAAGCATTCTCTATCAACCAGGGATCCCTTGTTCACACACTTATTAGCTACTTCAGAGAATTCCAATGTTTTTGAGACATGACTTCCTTTAATTAAAACCCTTTTCTAGCATATCATGCTTGTCTGTGTTAATCATACACTTAAACACTGCCAAAGCTCTGCTGTACTGCACCTAACCTAAACTGAAAAGCTGTCCTTCTGGGATAAACTCTTAAATTGCTCCAGCTGGTGTCAGAGACTAGAACAAAACATGACCTTCTAATTTCTCTGCCTAATCAGCTGACAGTGCACCAGGGGAACATTAGACAGCTGTAATCACGGTAGAAAAATCTGGTCATAAATTGCTAAACCATAATCTGTCTAATCTGTCTCCTGATTACATCCACACCTAGTAACACTCGCATGTGTAAATCTGCCTACTGATTAAATTTAGATTATTCAAGTATGCAACTATTTATTTGATACAGAATCCATAATTACACATATAAATCTCATCTAATGTCTTCTTGTTGTTTCATTTTACAGATTAAAAAGAATGTTTACTTACCACAGCTTTCTGGTATGTGTGAATTCATAAGACCAAGTTCCCAAGCCCGTTTTATAAGTGGAACAGGATACTGAAACAGACATGGAAAAATCACCTTCTGATTCACCACAATCAAAACTTTAAATTTTAAAGGTTAAGATAAAAGTCTGGTTTTGTCCAATTTTTCCCTTACACTATGGTGGATTTACCTCTCCAGTTTTGTCATATTGTGCAGCAACAGGAATGATTTCCTCCACAGCAAATTTACGAGCAGTAGCTTGAAACTCCTTCTGTTCATCAGTAAGTTCTATTTTAAAAAAGGAAAAGAAAAAAAATCACAAATTCTCTACTGTCTTTAATTTTACCACTTGTTAGAGTATGATAAAAGAGGAAACAAGAGCATCCTTCCAGCACAACCCAAACCACCACTTTTTGGGGCTGTCCAGGAAGCAAAAGAACTCAGTTTCCTCTTCTTCCTGGGAGAAAACCTCCATTGTTCTCTCATCAACACCTACAATGCACTTGCTTGCACCTGATGAAATTATCCACAAATTGAAAATGAAGTAAAGAGGACTGTGTAACATAAAATGTATTACCAAAAGAAACAAGAAGAATGCTGTGTTAATCAAAAGCAGAAAGAGACAGAGGTCATCCAAAGATCCTGACTCTCCAGTTTAAACATCTAGCTCTGACCTACTAAATTTGCTATAGGTGCATAATAATATGCCAAGATGACGATGAATTTTCTTTTTTACATTTCTTTATAACCAAGTTCAACCATGACTACATTTAGGTACCTCAACACTGCAAACAGCAATATGAGATAATTATTCAAAGCTAAGACACTTTGGCAATAAAAAAAGACAGATGTGAGTTTAAAAAAAAAAAAGAAAATCTTATAAACACTACACACATACCTGCCTTGCCTGAGCTGAGGACAAAAGTAATTCTGGTTTTCAAACTTTTTATTAATAGAAATCTATTTAGGATAAACACCATTTTAAATTCATGGTGTGATATAGGATATTATTTCTTTTTAACTCTGCAATTTGTCTGTAATTGCTATATTTCTTTCAAAAACTGTACTACTTACCAAAGCTAAAGCCAGCTCCAGGTTTGCCTATATGCAAGTTTTGAGCAGGTTTACTAGAATGTGACCTCCATCCGTGCCCTGCAATGGTTTGAAGCATTTGCTAAAGAAGAAAAGAACATAAGGTATAAGATCTTTATAGCTCAAGTCTCCTAAAGCTACTTGCAGCACAACTTTCAGTGTAGAATCCCTCCCTAGAAACAGTATCAGATGAAATATAATTTACTAGAATGATAAAAGAATTATTGGCTACCTTGTGACTCTCAGGCTTTAACAGCACCCAGGGCAGGTGAGCTGCCCTATACATTTTTAACTATTGTGCATTTGATTATTTATAAATACATAAGCATGATTAAAATTTATGTTCACAGAGACACAACAATATATATACCTTTCATTTATACACACATTCATCAAACTTGATTTTCTGGCTCTCTACTATCTACCCATTAGCAAAAAACACCTTACCTATTAACCAATATATCAAAATATTTTGAAAATGTCCCAGACTCATCTCTGCTTTCTTTTAATAACCTGGTGCCATGGACATTTGGTGATTATTATACATATATTATACATACACATACATATATTATACATACATATATACTTTATTATATATACTCCAAATGGGAGAGAACACGGCAGACAACCTGAAGTTTATTTTCCTTCCTGATATTTATCACAAATTTCTTCTTTTTCATTGTAAATATTTTCTTTGCTTTTTAAAGTTTAGTACCCACAAATATTATTACAGCTGCTTTCAGAATGTCTTAATACTGCGCAAAAACATGTCTGAATTTAATTTTAAAAGGTTGGTTTACTCTCTTCAAGAGTTATAAATCACTGAAATGTTTAGAAATTAGGGAAAAATATGTAATTGGATAAATATTTAGGAAGACTCAAATCAATACTGCAAAAACAAATTAGCCTAAACACTAAGAAAAGGCTTGTTCTTGATTTTCTTATGTGAAAATGTAGAAAAATTTTTAAGAAGTGTGATCAGATCGGTCACTTATTTCATAACATTTTTAAAAAAATGAATTAATGATAGTAATGCAAAAGAATACCACAGCAGTTTTATTGGGAACTCTAGAAGACAAGGACTGCAGGTTACTCTGGAAAAACTTCGCAATCCCCTGAAATATGGATAAGTGGGATATATACCTGGAAGTTGCATGACTGGTCAAGTGACAAAGTATCAGGTAAGATACATGTAAGAATTTATATGATTATCTGGTTACTTAGTCAACCTTCGTATTGCTTGACTCTGAGGAACAGTTTTAGATTCAGTGACAAACTACTGCTAGAGATGCTTAGATGCAATTCCTACTGCATTTTCTTGCACTTTTGCATAAACTGTCAGAATCACAAATATGATCGTCAATGTGGTGAGACTGGAGTAATGTGCTATCAGGAAAACAGTATGACCAGACTATGCATGGAGGTGATGCAATCTTTATGACCTTAATGCCAAAGGAAGTATGGAACCTGTTTGACAAGATGCACATCACAGAAAATGACAGAACAATGACAAGCTAAGGGTCACCAACCTTGGTCTTCCCTCACATATGTCAGGATAAAAATGAAAAGCGTTATCAAGAGCAGTTTGTTGCTGGGGTAACGTGTCATGTAATATGTGAGTTTTGAATACTTTTTATTTTCTACTTTGAAGCTGTGAGATTATTGGTCGTTCAATATAGGAAAAAGTTTGTACTTTAGAAAACCAACTACTATTCATCACACATATTTTAAAAAAATAGCGTAGGCAGTACAGCTAAGTATGCTAAAGGATAAAACACCCCGAACCAAAACCCCCGGTGTTTTGAAGCCGTCACCGCCGGTACGTGGGAGGTGTCAGACACACACACGGCTTTTCCAAAGCTTGGCCTCGGCGCGGCCTTTGGTCTATGAGGAGCCCCAGGGCTGTGCAGCAACTCCGCCGAGAACAGCTGATGGCAACACCCACTCGGCCCGTGACGATTACGGCCATAAACTCTCGGATAATACTGAGAGGCAGGGAAAGCAGCACAGCAGACGGGTCGCAGCCCCGCCGGTTCTGCCCTCCCGGGCTGCCCCTGTGCCCGCTGCTGTCCCGGCGGCGGAACCCGGGCTGACCCCGCCGCTTCCGCCCTTCGCCCTCCCTCGGCCCGCGGCCCTTCGCTGCCGCCCGGGCCCCCCGCCCGCCGGCGCCGGCAGCGCCTCGGCCCGGCCCGGCCCTCTCTTCCCTCCGGACCTCGTGTCCTCCGAGCGCTCGCCCGAGCCGGCCGCTCACCCGGGTCGCCCTCAGCGCAGCCATCTCGGCGGGGTTTCGGCGCTCCGGACGGGCGGGGCGGGGCTGGGCTGGGCTCGGCTCGGGCGGCCCGCTGAGCCGGGGGAGGCCGGGCCTGGGCCGGACCGCCCCTCTGCTGCGGGGAGGGAGAGCCCAGCTGTGGGGGCAGAGCTCCGTCCTGCGGCCGGCCCGGCTCGGGGGCGAGCATGGGGCGAGCAGCCCGCTCGCACCAACACGGGCAGGGTCTGTGTTTCACTTTCTGAGGCCGAAAGGAAGGCGGCCCCAGGCTCGGCCGCTTTGCTGTCTGTTTGCCGAGTCTCGTGGACTGGCTCCAAGCATCTACATCATCCACCTGTTAGCAGAAGAGCTCCTGTGAGCTGCTCTACTGTAATTTGCCCCTCAGGGAATTATAAACGCATGTTTTGGAGGCGTATCAGGAATAGGGTGACTGGGCCTGATGCGTGGGAGTTGTTACAAACCGTGTTGATAGTTACATAAAAGGTGCTTATAAATGCTCGCAATTGTGGTTGTATGTTAAAGTAAAAGCCGTGATTTTATAAGTTACCTGCAGTGTGTAAAATACACTATTGAATATTTTTGTTTCAGTGTTGTACAGCAGTGTTATTTAGGGTTTTATTAAAATAATGCTTTCAGGACAAATAGCT
This sequence comes from Platyrinchus mystaceus, assembly GCA_035041135.1. NCBI lineage: Eukaryota > Metazoa > Chordata > Aves > Passeriformes > Tyrannidae > Platyrinchus > Platyrinchus mystaceus. Next base: position 27,125 of record JAWWLV010000005.1, read on the forward strand.
GCCTTGAGATTTCTATGAATGACTTTATCTTAGTATGAAATTTTAACAGAATTAACAAAACATAAAGTACTTTCCTGGAAGCTGGATTTTCGATACCATTTTATTTTGCATAATAATACAGAGTAAGGTGTCTCAAATATTTTTGCTCCATTATTGCCTTGTTATGTTTGGTTCTTAATTCCTTGTTTTGTTTCTGACAGTTGAGAGTACTGATTTTGTACTTAATACCGAAGAAATACTTCGATAGGAAACTAGCCATGTAAGAGTTATTTTGGGGCATATTTATCAACTGACTAAAAAGAAGCTGATTGTACTGTTTTATAGGCTTTCTACAGTCATGACTGCAGGTGTTTCCCATGTTTATATTTTTGAAGATTCTTGAAGATTTGTATATGTTCTTCCTGTTTAACATGCACCACACTTTTGGAATAGATAGCCATAGGGCTTTTAAATATCAGCACCCAAAGTCTGTATTTTGTGTTCCATTTTATGAAAGATTCTGTTCCAAAGGCCAGGTTTCTGAATATAGTGTGGGAATTTAATTGCTGAGCAGTCCATTTTCTGTTTATACATTGTTTATTTATGTGTTTTGTGTATATGTAATATCTCTGTATTCCTCAGCTTATTTATCATCACAACAGCATATTGTGATGATACATGAGGAAATATATCTCATTTGAAGCTTTTAAAACTTTAATTTTTGATATGTAGCATGGATTCTACTGTGCATATTCTGAGATTTCACACACAACAAAATTCTAAAGATGGGTAGATGGGCTGAGAATCTGTACAAAAAGCTGATGTCATAGGTAATATGTGCTCTCATAGGTAACAAACAACCCCAGCTGACTGATAAGGATGTTACACATTAAGCATATTTACTAGCTGCAGGAAGTGGTTTAAATACTACAGTGCTCAGAAATTAGATATTATTTCTGGATGCCTTTGAGATTAGGATACATAGCCCTTTAATAGGTAAGGTCTTTTTTGCACTGAGGTGAAGAGACAGCTTGGAATGGAGTTGAGGACATCCCTAAGGCAGGGAAACCCAATAAATCAGTACTCCGAGGGAATGCTGACATTAGAAAGTAATGCAATACTGTTGGGTTTATAGAGGGAAATGGTTGTATAGACCTGATAAACATTTTGAAGGGTTTTTACTTCAGGCTTGACAGAGTGCCCCCTAGTGAGTGGTTGGAACATGTTGGATGCACTCCTAGATCATGTCTTCCAGTAATTTTAATCCAAAAAAATCAGGTTGTGTGCTTTGAAATCTCTCTGTGAGTCCAGTGAGGCACACTAAGTGGGGACAATTGGGAAACTCACCTCAAAACTACACTCCTGACCTGACCTGAACTGCTCATGTAGACAGAGTCTGGGAAGGTTTTTGTCTGAAACTGTCCAGTTGAGTAAATACATGTCAGGAATACATGGTGGTAACATTTGCTGTTCTCCAGGTTTACCTTACACTAGAAGCATCTTTGCATATGAAATTTGCTACTTGCCTCTGAAGACAGATGTCTGTACTTTCTGGAAGCAAGCTTATGTATTAAAAAGCCACTTAACTATCTGTGATCTCTTACAGTGTTGTAGAGGTTAAAGAATAGAGGTTCCAGAAAAAGGAAGGAAAGAGTGCATGGAGCCAAGACAAAGGTATTCAAGGACATCTCTGCTAACTTATAGGAGCAACTGGGGTAAGGTACAAGAACCAACTGCTCATTAAGGTCACTGTTTAACGCAGCTTGCACCTACGAAGCTACACCCTTGCTCACCTTCTTCCACTCCTTCAAACTGTTTTCTCACTGCCTCTCTTCACATCTCCTTCTTGGATAAATGAATGAGAACTTTTATGGCAATGTGTTGTCAACATAATTTTTACCAAGCCAGTCTGGAGAGAAAACTTCAAAGCTCAGGTGGTCCATGTCTATTAAGTTTTTAGGAAGAGAGGGGTATGACAGATGGCTAGGTTATCTGTCAAAGCCTAAATCAGTTGAACTGTGAGGTTCAAAATTATTTCCATAAGGAGTGACAATAGATAGAAATTTCTGTAAGGTGTATTTAGACTTTTTGGCATTTCTCACAGCAGCAAGAAATACAGCATCTTTCTTTTTTATTTTCTAGAACACTTACTACTGTGTCACATTTCTTATTTAGTATTCCTCTGATCACTTTTACTACAGTAAAAATTGTAAACATGAATATACAAAGATGATGTGCTGTCCCTCAAAGTGTTCTCCTTACATAGGCTTCTATGTATTTGAATAACTGTCTTGTAGTTTTTAGCACTATTCTAACTTTTTGAATTCTTTTTAGCAAGTTTTCTATTTTATTTTAGTGTATTTTTAAGTTATTCCTTGGTTCTGGTAGTCAGAACCAAGTCAAAAGTTATGTCTTCTCCTGGAGAATTCTACATTAACTTCTTAATGTTATATATTATTTTAATATTTTATAAATCAAAAAAATAATAATTTTATATTTTTCTATAAACTCTAATGAAAAGAAATAAAGAAAAAAAGCTTTGCTGGTGTGCATGTGAGTATTTTTTTGTTGACAGAACTTGGAAGTGCTATGTAAGCAAAACCTTATCTCTGGTTGTTAGTCATAGCCCCACATCTCTCCATCTTTCTCTCTCTCTCTCTCTTGCTCAATCTATCTTCTTTAAATATAATATATGCTCTATGATATATAGAGAGTATATATGTTAAATATAACATGTTAAATACAATATATAATAAAATAAGTTCTATATTATATAATCTATATAATATATACACAATAACATAGACACAATATTGTAATTGTATATGCTGTGTATTAATGTATACATTGTATATCTAGTATGTGATATCTGATATATTTAATTTTAGAACAGGCTATACTATTACCTGTGTTTTTTTACTGTTGAGATTCCAGTGTTTATTCTCAAACACAGGCTATATATAGATACATCCGTCGGCACAAGGGGAACAGAAGAACAGTGAGCTGTAGACCAATACTGAGACTTCCCTGAGAATGCTACATCGGCTCTGACTAGCAACTCTGGTCGTGCCCTGCTGCCTTTAGGTTGCTATGCCTTATCTGAATGAGCCAGAAGGCATTAACACACCTCCTTCCTTCTTACAAAACTGTCCTATGCTGCTTTTCTCACATTTGACTCAGTCTTAGACACAAGAAGCTCTTTCTTCCATAGGTGAGATTGTCTGAATTCTCATCATCATCACTGAGATGAAATCAGGATTTCTTCTTAGATAACAAATAGTGTCATTCATTTTCCACATGAGGTGGAAACTTACATCTTGGGTAGCTAGGCTAAGTATGTGGCTTAAGAGGATAGGGGGACTAGGTTAAGAAAGAACTCTCATTAAATTTGCAAACCACCAGCAGTGCACAGAATCGTAAATCTCTGCCCAGGTAATATTGTGATGAAGTGGGATGACTGGAAGAAGCAAGTAATAATTTTAAAATTTAAAAAGAATATATTGTATTCAAATATAAATTTTCACAAATTAAGGGGAGAGGGCGTAATACCTCCCCCCAGTACTTCTCCATGTGTGAAATTCAGGAATTATTAGAGCAATTGGCCTGGACTGAGACCTCTGGGAGGATGGATAAAATGCTATATATGCCTGATTTAGTTTTCTTGAAACCAGCCAAGGCAGCAAGCACTGCAAGACCTGATGATGTGCTGACTGTGTAGGAGGCACATACCCTCACTAACGCATATATGATTGGTTTATGTTTCAGTACAAGCATAGCTGCAACCTCCATGGTCTGTGCACATTAATTTACTCATAAATAAAAGAATCGTGTTTTTGAGGGTCTTAAGCCAGCTTTTGAAAGGGTACCTTTATTTGCAAGCCTTGGAAAGTAACTTTTTCTCAAACTGCTCGTCTGAAAATGTAAATGATGGCCTAGAGGTGAACCTCTGTCATTTCAGAATGTTTTCTAATACAGAATGTTCCGATTGTTTTACTTAGTGACAACAGACTAATGGCAATGTGACATCTGAATACAGTGTCCTTTGCTGTAGTAATGATTTGTGCTGTCAAAACTGTGAAAGAAACTCAGCAATCAGACTAATTGCTCCTAAGTGGCTATTGCCCCACTCAGATAAAACAAAGGGAGGTGGATGACAACTGAAGGAAAGTTTATGACCAGAAATCTGTATTTGTCAGGACTGAAACTGTTTTCTGACTGAGTTATGAAAATGCCCCCACCTCGAGACAACAGGTTTCTCCCCGTCGGGAGACAGACGCGCGGCTGTCGGTGGTCACACCCGAGCGCTTCGCCCTCCCCCGGCCCCGGGGGCCCCTGCAACTGGTCGGCCGGCCACGAGGCCGCTGCCCGCCCGGCGCTCAGCACGGGCGGCACGGACAGCTCCGCCAAGGGAGGCGCTTCCCGGCGGGGCCCGGGAGGGCGGCGAGCGGCCCCAGGGCCGGCCGGCCGCTTCCCAGCAGCGGCAACACCTCCGGGCTCTGCGCAGGGCACAGGCACAGGCGGGCAGCGCACCCGGCTGCGGACAGCGGCGGTTGGGGCGGGAGGATGGACACCAACCCACCAGGTACGGCCCCGCCGGATGCCGAAGTTGCCACCGGGCCCAGGCGAAGTTGTCGAGGCGCGGCCCGTCCCGCCGCCCCTCGCCAACCCCGCCCGCCCCCCTCTCCGCGGCCCGGACACCGGCACCGCCCCCGCGGGTCGGCGCAGGCGTCGCGGCGGGGCCGGCGGGACGGGAGGGTGGGTGCGGGCGGTGCTGCGGGCGGCCGCGGCGGAGCGGGGCGGAGCGGAGCCGAGTGGAGCGGGAGGCTGCCCGGCCGCCGCTGCCTCTCATGCCTTCACGGCAACAAAGAACGCGCTGAGCGGCGGGCGGAGGCGCCGGGCCCTTGGCTGTACCCCGGCAGTGCCGGCGCGGAGGGCACCGGGAGACGATGGCGAGGAAGGGCGAAGCTTCCGCTCATCTCTACGGTGAGCGCGGGGCACGGCGGGGCGAGCGCCGGTGCTGGGGCGGGGGCGGCCGGCGCCTGTGCCGCCCTCCGGCCTGATTACAGCGCGGATCCGTCCGGCGGGCAGCGGCGGCCAGAGCCGGCCGGAGTTGGCTTCCCTCGGCGAATGCGGGGGGCGCAGGGTCCCCCGTGTCGGAGGGAACCCTCGGGACGCCGGAGCACCTCACCCGGCCCGGAGCAGGCAGGACGGCCGGTTCGGGGAGGGAGCCGGTGGGTGTAGGGGTGGGGGCGGGCAGGGCTGGAGGTTCTGCCGCCGCCCCCGCCGCGGGAGCAGGTGCGTTGTGGCCGCTTTGTCCGCGTACTGGGGCGGAGCGGAGCCGAGCCGGGGCCGAGCGGCAGGTGCGCGGTCTGGGCCGGGCCGCGGGGCGGTGTGCGGGGCCGGGGGCCGTGGGGTGCGCGGGGCGATGTGCGGGGCCAGGGGCCGCCGGGCCGGAGGCGGAGCCCGTGGGGCTGTGGTACCTGCGGGCTGCCGGTCTTTGGGGTGCGGGCAGCGGCAGCTCCCGGGGGCAGCGCCTTGGCTGGTCCTGCCAGCCGACGCCCAGGAAGGTCACCGGGGGCAGAACTTCGTCTGGGTGTCGGGCTCTGCTTTAACTGCTCCTTGGAAGGTGATGTATTTGCGACAGGGGACACGGCGTTTGCAAAGCCTCTTAGCCTGTTTGAAGGTGTTGCTACAGAATCGATTTCCTCTTCCAGTGTGCGCGAGATTTCCATGGCAAAACAAACGTGCAGAATGAACAAACCCCCTTAAAACGAGGCTGCAGCTTCGGGAGCCCCGAAGGCCTCCTGCAATGGGCCGAATTACAGAAATAGCTAAACACGGCTTGGTAAAGCAGCCTTTACCTCGGTACCACAGGCTTGCTGTGTGACATGTTTACACCTCTGAAAATCCTGTTTTCTAATTCATTGCCATGGTCTGAACCTTGATCTGACTAAAGGAAAATCCATGGCTTGTGTTCCTTCAAAAAAAGGAAATGGGAAAAAAAAGCCTTTAGGGAGGGAAAACAAGCCACAGAGAAAGGGTTTCAAAGGTGAAATTAAATTGGTGAGTCTGAAATCATTTAACTTACGAGAGAACCTATTTCTACTCCTATGGAATTCAAATGGTTTTGCAGGTTACTGCAGAGACAGAGTAGGCCTAGGACCATAGGTATTCAGCACTGATGGTAGAAAGAGCCTCTTCTGAAATAAGAGCAGGAACACAGTATTCAGGAAGGGGAAAATATCTTTTGAATAGAGTTCAGTAAGTGCTATGTATGCTTCCTGACTTGTCATTTGTAAGCAAGAACACTCTGTTAAGAAAGTCATAACAGGAGATACCAAGTGTTGTATTGTCATAATAAAATAATTTTTAAACTTCATTTTCAAAGCATGTTCCAAGGGTAAGAAAGGGTGATTCTTTTTATTCAACTTCAGGGAGGAGGGTAATGTTTTGAAGAATTATTCTGACTTGAATTTTTGCTATTTGAGCTGTTTTATGAGTGTGTTTACTTCTTTTTATCTCATTTGCACATTTTGTTAGGGGTAGTGTGTATCATGTTACTACATTTGCAGAAATCTTGAGCAATTGCTCTAGTCTTGCGTTGGGAAGCAAAGTTCTTTCCCCTATTAGATCACGTAAGGATTTACAAAACAGAAAGTGCAGCATATATAATATGACTTTCCTTTCAAATTAGATTGCTATAATAGTTATTCTCTGGACTTTGTTGTCTTTGCCAGTAACAGTTTATTTATTAGCCTGCAGGTATATTTTTCAGAGCTATAGATGTCCTAAACTACTCTTCTTGGAATTTCAAGGATTCCTCAGAGTTTCAGCATTTATAAATGGCAAAGGCAAATTCTTCTTGAAGTTTTGGTCTTTTAACTTGTGTCATCAGTCTGATTCTTTACAATAGATGAGACAAGTGGTTGACAGGTGGGATCTTTATTTTTCAACCAAAGTAGTATTTTTCTTTCATGTGACCGCAGTATTAAGTGCTGTCATGTGACTCTTGAATATGGTAAAATTATTTTTTACTTCATTGCAGAATCAGACTTTCAGCAGTGATTGTACATTAAGCAATTTCCTGTAGCAGTGAACTGCAGTTCAGTTGTTACCTTACAAATGCACACTGAAAGCCAGATGGATGATGACATCTTTAAAAAAAGCTTTTATCACTGTTTTAAGAAACACTGATAAGTATATGAAGTGCCCAATTTTATTACTCCCAACTGAAATGCATCTAGCTTTTTTATATCTGCATATTTAGATGCTCTTCAGGAAGAAATACTTACCTATGATTTCTTTTGCCAGTAATGGGTGCAATCAAAACTTGAGTCTATAACTGGCATTTGTAGTTACTGCTATGAAGTGATTATGTCAAGTTTCTCCTAAGAAGGATTCTACCTGTTTATCCCCAACCCAAGTTGGGGAAGTTCTTCTGTTTCCCTTGGGAGAGCTTTTGAGGAACTATGAAACTTTCTATCAAGATGGTATTTCTTGTCATTTGGCCTGCATTTGCCTTTCTTAATTTTCTCCAGTTACACATATGTACCATGCAGGAAGGACATTCTGAATCTAAGGAAAATGGGCTATTTAGCTGCAGCAGTGTCATATGATGTGGAAGCCTGTGACACTACTGCAGATAAAGCCTCCTTAGCTCCTGCTGGTAAATCCTTGTGTGTCACGGTACGTAGTTCATTTTGCCTTCTGAAGTTTGGATTTCATACCAGTGGGGTATGTTCATATCAAAAATGAAACTCAATTTATCACTTTATTAATATTTTAATATACTCAGAAGTGTTGGAAGTAGGTGAAACTCACCATCACATTCAGGTGGCTTAAACCTTTTTTCCTGTGACATAAATTTGGCCCACTTTATTTAGGCTTTGCAGAGCATATTTTAGGTCGGATAAATCATTTACTCTTTAAGCATATCTGCTGAACCTAGGTAAAGAGCTTCAGCCATGCCAGATTTTGCTAACATCCTAGTTTTACGTAAAACAATTCACTGTGGAATTAATGTAGGGGCCTGGGGACAAAAATAGAGAATTTTAAAAGCAGCACTTTCTAGCATGTTCCCTGTTGTTTTTTATTGCAGATAGGTCTCTTTGAGTGAAAACTTCCTCTCTTAGTGTGCTACTTCATCTTTTGCCTGGTTCTGTGATAATGTCCTCCACAACATCCCTGTCCCAAGAGTTACAGTCAGTGGTTCAGTGTCCCAGTGGAACCAGTAATGAGTGGTGTTTGTACTGAAACCACTGCTATTTGTATCAACAAAATAGAGGGATCAAGTATACCCTCAGCAAGTGTGCAGATGACACCAAGGTGAGTGGTCAAGTTGATACTCTAAAAGGAAGGGATGCCATGCAGGGGGCCATGACAGGTTTGAGGATCTTCAAGCTTCTTGAAGACAAGGCCAAGTGCAAGGTCCTACACCTGGGTCAGGGCAATCCCCACTATCAGCACAAGGTGAGGGCTGAATGGTTTGAGAACAGCCCTGCAGAGAAGGACATGGGGTTACTGATGGATGAAAAATTGGGCATGACCTGGCAATGTGCACTTGAGCCCAGAAAACCAGTTGTGTCCTGGTCATCAAAAGAGTTGTGACAGCAGGTTGAGGGAGGTAATTCTGCCCCTTCACTCCACTCTGGTGAGACCCCACCTTAAGGTACTGCATCTATTTCCAGCATTCCCAACACAAGAAAGACACAAATCTGTTGGAGCAGGTTCAGAGGGGGGCCATGAAGATGATTAGATGACTGGAGCACCCCTCCTGTGAGGAAAGAGTGAAAGAGTTGGGATTGTTTAGCCTGGAGAAGAGAAGGCTCTGTGGAGACCTTACTGCAGCTTTTCAATATATAAGGGGGGTTTATAAGAAAGGTGAAGATTTTTTTTTTTTTTTAACCGAGGCTTCTATTGACAAGACAAGGGACAATGTTTTTTAACTGAAAGAGGGTTTAATTTGGACATAAGGAAGAATTTTTTTACCATGAGGGTGATTAGGTGCTGGCACAGGTTGCCCAATGAAGCTGTGGCTGCCCCATCCCTGGAAGTGTTCAAGGCCAGGTTGGATGGGGCTTGGAGCAACCTGGGATAGTGGAGGGTGTCCCTGCCCATGGCAGGGGGTTGGAATGAGGTGAGCTTTAAGGCCCCTTCCAACCCAAGCCGTTCTGTGATTCTGTGAAAATATGAAAAGTACCACATACCAGAAATGGTTTGGTCAGTAATGAATAGGCAGTAAAACTGGTAGGATTTAGTCAATACTATTTGTGCTCACCTGTGGTCTAGTGCTCCTTTGTATTTCTTGAGCCAAAGTAATTACTCCAGTTTCCAGTCCAGTTAAGAGTCTAGAGTACCTGAAAGCATCCAGGCTCTAATTTGTTATCCTTTAGCACTTGAATGTTGTACATCTTCTGGCTTATTGACTTAAACCAAGCCATTCTTGCGAGTAAGGTGTTGTTCAGCTGTGAACAAGGATGACATAAGCAGAACATCTGTAGATAAGGAGATTAATGTGACTGTTACACATAGGTATACACTATCGAGTTGATTATTTATTGCTGAATGGTATAACTGTCACTGAACATTACCTAGAAAGAAATTGTTTAATAGGCCAGACTTCTTGGTGACTAATTAAACTTGGTTATGTGTTTTAAGAAGCAGGATACTAATACAGAGTTGGGGGGAGTTCTACTACTATCCCATGCCTGTACAGTATATTATTATCCAGTCTTGCATCTGCGCTTCTCAAAGTCTCTCTTGTCATACCAGGCCCATATTTCTCTGAATTGTGTCCTTATGTCAGAGTCATAAGCATCTCATTCTGCACAGGCTAATTAGTTGTTACTGTTATCTGATAAGCAAAAATAAATTAGTCATAATCACCTGGTCTGAAGAAAAATTGCTGTTACAGTTGAATCAAAACACATAGAAATTTGGAGGTAATTTAGTAAATTCAGTAATTCACTCCGCATTCACTCCTGAAGTGTAAAAGCACATTGCATTCACAGTTGCTTAACTGTATTTACTGTTTGTGTTTTCTATTCCTAGTGCCTGGCTCAGAGGCAGTCAGATTTGCAAAATCTGCTAATGTGATTCCCTAGCATCTGGGTATTGTGTCAGGGAGACAGTGTCTCATTAATGTCTATTGGCCTAATAAAATAATACAGGAGCATCCTACAGGATGGTGTAAATTACATTGACTTAGGACTGTTAAAGCACATAAACATAAGAGCTTTCCTGTGAAGTCAGGAATGAGGTGTGTTTTGTGAAATACAACACTTAGTTGTTTAATACAGTCAAAATAAACACACACCCAAATTTGTTAACAATCTTGTTACACTGAAGGCTAAGGAAAATGTGATGGCTGTGCATTGTACAATATATATGTGAACCTAGACATTTAGATTTCCATATATGGTCTTATCCTGCTGAACTTGTACTAGTTTCTTCAGGACTCTGAAGGAAGTGTTTCAGTCAGTTTGAGGAAGCAGTGAAGAAGTACCCAAGAAATCATGGACAAAGGCTAACAGAATAGCCTTTCAAGTTCTTTCCAGTTTTATTTTCTGTGAGCATTTCCTTGGGAGGTAGTGTGATACAGAGAACTCAAAAGTCCCTGAAGGTGGTGGGAAAGTGGTGACAAGTCTAATAAATAATTACTGGGAAAAAATAAGTTTATTGTAAACCTGTGTTTTATTTTTGCTAGGAAAGGAAATAAATGCCTGGCAGCCATTAGAGTTAGATGGATGTCTTAGATATATAATTTTTCTTAAGCAACCAAGACTGAGACTTAAGCAAAAGTGACTGAGTATAATTTTTGACACAAGACCTGTGCAACTTAAACTTTATCTCAGTGTTTCTGCATTTTTGTCTTTCCAAATTGTTCAGTCTAAATTTGTTGGTACCAAGCTTTTATGATCCTGGAATTCCAGTCTCTGGAATTCACTTCTCTCCCGGTACAGATACAAATACCTTTATACCTTTCACTCTGAGTAATAGAGCTGTAATTCATATGAAACATAAAGGGTGGGGGTTTTTCTTATCGCAGTAATCTGCTGTGACACTTGGAAGCCGCTGGGCTGCTCTAAGAACCCATAAATAAAAGTAGCCAGGAGGAAATCTCTCTGACTTGTGGGATAATCCCCTGGAGCCTACTACTGATGTAGAAATTCAGTACTGTCCATGTGCCCATACAAATTGTGGAGAACTTTTCACGGGGAGGGATGAAATACGTCTGTTCCTTTCAACTGAAGAATACTTGCATGTTTCCAGGCTCATTCTACGTAAGTGAAGTCATCATTTCCCTCCTAGACTGTGCTGAAGAAACCAAGTGACTGTACTCCTTGAGTGTGCTCTGTTGAGCAGTCACTTTGAAGTCAAAGCTCTTCTGTTTTACTAAAACCTGAAATTATGCCATTGATTGACCTCTGACAGCTGCCAAGACAGGGAAGTTTTACCTAAAGGGATCCTCTCCCTAAGGAGGACCACTGACTAAGGTTCCCAAAAGATAGTTTGCTGGGTTACTTCTCTGGCAGGAAGTCTTATGGTTGTACCTGTTTTTAACCAGTAGATAATCTGTTAAATATATGATTTAGTGTGTATTTCATTTGTGCCTTAGGCACATGTTTCACCCAGAAAGAGGAGGTCTAACATGGGTGGGCCAGGATACCACTTAATTATCTCTTCTGCACAACTGATTGTGTATAGAAGAAAGTGAGTATCTATTGCATGCAAAGCATCTAGACTTGTACAAGCTGATGTGCCATGAAATCTGGTAGTAGAATGGTGTCTATTGTACACATAATCAGCGTACTTTGAAATAAATGAATATTCTGAATAATATCTCTGGTACTTATTATATAAGATTTTTTGTACTGGATATTGGAGTAAAATTAACTGGTTTTTTTCATCACTTGTATTTTTCTACAAGAGTTAGAATTTCTTGGATGTGATCAGGTTGCTAAAAATTAGCTAAGTGTAGCAAAATATAGTATTTATTTTTAGATTCCCCCCCCCAGCGGAATGATAAATAGTTTCTGTACTGCTGCTTTGCTTTCTCTGACAAAAGGCTATGAGCTGTATCTGTGAATACCCCTTTTTGTTGGTTTCACTACAATGCAATATCTGTGCTAGCATCTAGGCAACTGCTGTAAACAGGGAAATGATGTGCCTGTGACCAAGACTCTTGAACTCTTGTAATATTTACCCGCCTAAGTAATTTAAAGATTTGAGCAGGATTTGTAAGATAATAAAGTGCTTTCATACATATGGGTTTAGGTAAATATGTATATAGTATGTACATATATATTTCCTTGTTAGCCTTTTTCTGGCATCTGTCCAGGTCCCTGCTACATCTAGAGAAAGTATTGCTAGCAGAAGTATTATAACTAGGAATACATAATTTCATCTGCAAAGCAAGTAACATCATGTGTGCATACATTGTGTTTCTGTTTATGTAGTTCATGCAGAGCAGATTCTTGCTAATTTATGCTGATGGGCTCTCCACAAAGGACCAAGTATCGTGGCAAGAGCCATTTCACACCAGTCCACAAGCTTGAGACCAGCAACTCTTGTGGGTCTCCAGCCTGAGGGAAAACATCCATCTCAGCAGCTGTCTGGAAGCTTATTTTGGAATTGTAGAGAAAATAATAAAAAGAGCTCAGCAACTGGAAGCTGATGACTTTTTTCTTCTGATTCCTTCATAGTGAAAGATCTTCCTTTCAGATGAGGAAATCAAAAATCTGTAGGTAGTGAATGAGTGGTTTGGGATACTGACAAGCAGAACAGGGAGAGAAATCAATGAAAGTTTCTTAACAAAGTGAAACTAACCCCGAATCAAGTGAATCTGTAAATGGGGATAGTAAACAAGTAAACACAAGCCTGCTAGAATTCTGAGCCAACAGCTTTCAGTGAAGTTGCATAGCACACCTGGAAGTGTGGCAGAAGGAAATAAACCCCCCAGCTGCCAGGAGCTCTTTTCCCTGTTACGCGTAACCATTGTAACCAGTGCCAGAAAAAGATATATGAGAAAACCTGTGAATGTTGTTTATTTATGCTCTTACTCAAAGGTCTAAGAAAAATAATAAAGGACAGCACAATAAAGGAGCAATCTGGGGAAGTGTTTCTTTTCTCCTTGCAGAGAGACTTCTGGGCAATGTGGATGGTCCATTTTTGTGGGGGTTTTTCACCTGTTTTTTGACTTGTTTTAAGCTATTGGGTCAGTTCAGTTAGTGGGATCAGTTATAATATTACACTCAATGTGGGAATGAAAAATCATTAGATTTGACTAGTCCTAATGGGCTTGCACTAAACTGTTTTCTCTAACCATTTCCTATCATATTTAAGGGCAAAGTATGATAGTTATATGTCTGTACCAAAGCTTTTTAATTACCTTTAAAAGGCACCCTGCGGTGAATTTGCTTTAAGGTATTGAACTTGCCTGTATTGAATCTGCCTCTAAGATAATAAGTCAAAGTTGTCCAAATAAACAAGGGCAACCTAATGGCAGTGGTCTTTCATACAGACTGCTATGTATTTTAAAGATTCTCTGGTTTACAGGTGAAATTCTGCTGCTAGCCCGCATAATAAGTGAAACTGGAAGAGGAAATGGGTTCTGTACTCGCTGTGCAAGCCTGAGAGCCTTTTTGGAGCACTGTTGGAAGAGTAGGACTGTAGTTGGTGTAGCTGTGCTTTTTAGGCCCTTTCAAACATATTTGTACTGTGCTATCCTGTCGGCTCATCCTCTCACGCAGACCTGATGAGCACTGCAGATCCTTAGGATAGCTGGGCACTGTCTTAAAACATATTTTCCTGATATTAGTGCACTTGAGTTTTGATATCAGTCATGATTACCATAATAAAGGGCAAAGCCATATGTGTCACTGCTTTCCCTTGCTTTGTCACTGCAGGATACTGTCTTGTGTATGACTTCCTCTTACAGCTGGAGTTGGTTTGCTTTTCACTTGTGTCCTCACCTTTCCTTTTTCAAAGATGGATGAAAGCTAAATATTTGGTTAGAAGATTAAATTATGTACTTACATTTTTGTGGGCTATGTTTACATTTGATGACAACTACATATTACATTGTCTTTCTCTGCTCCTTTAGCTGCTCTACAAAAGCTATGGCAAGTTATATTGTGGTTACTCACAGATTCCTCCTGACCATTTGACACAATCCCTCAACCAAAGGCTGCTGATATTACTAGTGTAGATGCTTCTAAATAATTGTGAGATTCCTGCAAGGACAAAGAAAGCTTATGCAAGTTACTAGTATAGATGTCAAGTCCTTGTACTATAGCTGTTGTCATTGCAGGTGTCTATTTTGACATCTGTGCCTGCTGCATCTGGAGCGTCTGCTTTGTCTTTCGTTATTGTCTGTCTCTGTTCTATCGATCTGTCTTTTTGTTACAAAATAAGTTTTGTTTGGAAGTGCAATTTTAGTTTATTGCTCCTTCATTGTTTTCATCTATTTTAGAGGAATTTTATGAATTTTCCTCCCCATACTCACTGTATTGGTTTCAGCTCTACAGATCTGACCTACAGCAAAATAAACATGAGTGAAGGGCAAGGAATTTGACACTTTCTTCTCTGTTACACCTGCATTGTCTTTTACCATCAGAACTTTTTTTTTTTTTTTTAGGTAATTGCAGATTGCCAAAATATAATTGTATTTAGAACACAAGATTTCTATCAAGGTGAATTTTTACTTGACTTCCAGCTGTGAATTCTCTGTAATGCGTGATGGTCCCCTGTAGGAAACGTACTATTTTCTTTTGGCAATGCCTCAGTAGTGATAAACGTTGATCAAGAATTTGTTGGAGGTGATTTTGTTCATTTGTTGTGCAGCTTTCATAAAACTAGGTAGAAAGCACTTTGCAGCAGATTTTCTATACAGCTGAAAGTTGTTTGCAAATCTTTTGCAAATCTCTGACTTAACATGCTGAATCTGTAATAAAAGAAACATTTTGGCTATGAGAAAATCTTCCTCTGGAAGTACTAAAGAAGAGGACCGCTGTCATGGACTATCACTTTAGAAAAAGATCAGGAAATATTTATGTGGTAAAAGAAGTGTCTTGTTTTCATCAGTTAGGTTTTAAGGACTTGTGTGTTGCTCAAGATGGGAAGCCTGTAGAATGTGTGAGAAGTTGTTTATACTTCAGGACCATTTTCCAGTAGCAGTCAAAGCAATTTTAAGTGTAATTGCATGGATACTACTCTGACAAAGTGTCTGAGTATCCCAGAAATAATAGGTCTTAATACCTAATAAACAAGCTCTGTTTGACTTGATGTATTTATTCCTGGTGATGCCCTGTGCCAAACAACTGAAATGCTTCTAACACTGGCTATACCAGTAGGATGGAATGTGCACTGTGGGACAGATTTTTGCTTGAATTCTCTAGTGAGTGGGAAGTATTTAAAGGGGGGTTGGAATCCAGTACCATCTTTTTTTTTTATTTTTAATTTAACTCTGAGTGATGGCTTTTATATGTATTGTGGAAATACACAGTTGCTTCAGTGTTCCAGCACAAGTTGGTTAACAATTAAATTAGGGTGTAGCAGAGGAGGTATCCAAATCACAGTGAGGGAAATAGGGACCATGTCTTGACACAAAATAAGCAGCAAAACACATAACTGCAAGTGTTTTGCGAGACTATAAAGGTCACTGGCAAACTTATTTAATTTTCATATTTCCAGATTTCTGAGGGCAGTAGTCCACAACTCAAGCAGTTTTTGACTTTTTTTCTAGTCTATAGTGAAGCAGGAAGAGAGACTGAGGATAGTTACTGGTATGTCTAAAGAAGCCTGGGATTGAAAGGCATTGTCTTCCATCCTTAGAATTGTAGCTTGTAACAGCAGCCTTCTGGCACGTGACCTTAGAAAGTCAGTCTTGTGTGCCGTAGTACTCCCAACTTGTCTCATTTAATCTGTATTAATCCTTCCAGTTTTTATAGAAGCTTTGATTCGGTTTAGTGATTGAGATCTCTCACAGAAGGTGCTCTAAAAGGAAAACCATTTATTACCCTTCACTTTGTCTATTATTAATAAGAAAATACATGGTTGTGGTTCAGGTAATTTTTTTTTCCTTCAGACAAGTTCTTTAGTGCATTTTCTGACGCATTCAGGATATATATGTACCACCATCTTAAACTGAATTTTGCCAGTACATGCTCTTTATCTATATGGTTCTGTCTTTGTAAGAATTCAGGAATCATTTCAATAGTGTATTATCTGGAAATTAAAATCAAGTAATAACATACTGTAACTATCAAATTCTCATTTATACACAATTTACTAGGGTTATAGTTTGACTTATTTGGATTCAGTTGGTGGGAATATACTGTTCAGTTAGAAAACGTTTAGGTGCATTAAAAGAAATTATTGCTGATGGTTAAGATTCAAGAAACAATTCTTTGTAAGTCATAATATGAATGGTATCTTGAAAACATTCTTGGATTTGAACTTCTTTCAATTCACACTGTTCTTAATTACAAAATTGCTGTGCTTTAGATTCAAAATTTTGATTAAGAAATTGATTTTGTGAATAGTTTATTCCATTTTTCAGCTGTCAAGGTAACTGAAGTCCAATTTGACTTAATGCCCTTAGGTTGCCTACTAAATATAAGTTTTCTTTAGTAAAGGACACATGAATAAATCTGGGAACTTGTGCTCAGATTGCTGAAAAGTGACTCTCGTGATGACAAAATAGAGTTTAGTTTTTGGCCAGCTTGGCTTTCTGAGTTGACTTCCTCTCCAGCACAAGGGCAGATCACATAGTTGCAAATATGGAAAGACACTGGCAACTCTGACATAAATCATCCCATGAAATTGATGCACTGATCTCCTGACTTGCTTATGTGGCTGTTATACTTCAGCTCTGGTGTGTTATTCATGCTTGCTCGCTCCTGTGTTCACATATGTCCTAGCAGACCTTTGTAGGGCCTTGCAGTGAAAGCAAGCCAAATGTTTTTGCTTGGAGATAGTTTTCAGTCATGTCAGACCTGGATCTTACTTACCCTAAACCTGCAAAACTGTTGCTGTTGGCAGGAGGGCGAAGACAGGAGTGGATGGCCAGGGGATAGAACCAACCTCTTGAGTTTCAGTCTGTTCTTAAACTGGCCAGACAGATGCTTTAGTTAATTTTGAATTGGCTGAGCATTGGATACTTCATAGACTGTAGAACTGCGATATGTCTGCAGTGCTGTCATGGTTCAGAATTTATGAGACTTAATTATGAAGGTGTTCTGCAGAGATCTCAGAAGAGCTTACTGCTGTAAAATGTCAAAAGGGTGGTTCCCATGTGAGGATGTTCTGGCTAGTAGGCCAAGGAAAGTCCTGAACAAAAGATTTACTTTTTTTTTTCTGTCTGAGAGCTGTTTAGTATAAACTCAGTATTCTGAGATTGGAAACCAAGCCTCTCCCAGCAGGCAAGACTACCTGTCAACCAGTCCTGTTTTCCTCTTGGCTTACTGTGATCGCAAAACTTTTCCATTCCTGTCTCTGTGGTCTGCTTGAAACAGGATCCCTCAAGTCTACTTCTTTATTTTAGGCCCCTAATTCAGTTTATAGATCTCTCTTCACCTTAGGCCAGCCTACTGGTTACTACAGTAGAGGAAACCTTTCAGAAAATAGTAAAAGGCCAGTCAAAAAGCTTCTGATACTTGTATTTGGCATCTGTTTCTCTAGCATAAGGTTTGCTGCTTAAAACATGAGAGAAATTCAAGATTTTTTGCTATTTCAGTGCAAATGTTTGCAGCTTTTCTTGGAATTGCTGTAGTAATTGCTACACAAATTTAAGTTGCTCTTTAGGAACTCCATCTGTCTTAAAAAAAAAACCCAAACCAAACCAGAAGATAGAATTTAGAAGTAGTAGAGAGAGATGAATTTCTGAACCATAATTTCAGACTAGTTCAAGTCTCATTCACATTTCAGGAAAAGCTAACATGGACCCTTTCTCTGGAACCCATGGAGGTACCTGTCTTTTTAACTGAGGAAGATAAAAAAGATTTGCAAGATTTAGAATCTCAACTTTCAAATTCATAATGCCGAATTATATCCCAGAAAGGAATGTACATAAAAATGAACACTTTCTATAACATAAGTCCTTTTTTTTTTTTTTTTTGACACGTCCTTTGATTAATCTCGCAGGGTTTTTTCTACAGAATAGCTCTCTCTTTTCAAATTAGTTTCTGGTTACCTTACATAATTTACAATATTGTTTGAATGTTGATTTCACTCTTTGCAGTTATTTTTCGTGATAGGCAGCCAAACAGATTGTCTCTTGGCTGGCCAAATGTTTTAGGAGATATGAAGAGCTGCTTTTGTTTTAATGGGCTATGGTACAGTGTAAATGACACCAATTCAGAGGAGACTAGACTAGTGCTACTGCTTACTGAGATATGTAATTAGTGCTGTGCATTCTAAGGTATAGCAGGCAAATTTAGAAAATGCTGTAGTCCCTTTATTTGATTGGTCTTCCTGTACCTTCTTAGGTAGACTTTTGATTCCAGACCAGCTTTCCACATTAAAAATGTATAAAGCATTTTTATCTCTAAGGTTGAGCAGAATGGGAACCTGTTGCTCAGGATCAGTCCCACTTCTTATGTGGCAGTAGAATGACAATAAAAATCTAGTTAGAAAGAGACGGGAGAAGAATCCGACCTTCAGGATGGACATTATGTAAGGGCATACAAAATAGAAGATGAGAGTTGAAGGACATACAGTACAGAAGGAAACAGATTACATGGTCTGGAACATCGGAGATCACAGATTATTGAAATATAATTTATGAATCCTTGCACATGTTCTGCTTACTTTTTAGTTAAAAGAATTTTATGGAGATCTGCCTATTACTGAGGAACTGCTCTCTTAACAGTCATTTCTGCTCAATTAGAAAGGAAGCGTGTAGTCTGCTACCTAAATCTAGGTGCCAAAAGTGTTATTATGCAGTAATACATGGACACATGTCACCCTGGAGTGTTAAAATCTTGCATTTCAGAGTCACAGTGAAGAAAATACTTCCAATTACAATTTGAAATCTATATATGTGTATGCTTACAGACACACAGAGAAACTAATAGTAGGTAAAATACAATATGATGCAATTGCAAAATTGCTAGTTAATAGTGAGGGGTTTTAGCTTCTCCAGAGATTTGGAATATTTAGCAAGTGCTGATAATAATGTATTTCACGTTTATACATAATATAGCACAGACACAGTGTCTTTCTCCTCACTTAGCATTTTTTATAAAGATGAGTAGATTAACAGAATGTAAGGAAAAAGTAGGGTATAAGCATGCACTGTGAAATTTTCCCTTTGCATGCTGGCACTTCAGTTTTGCAATACCTTTTTGTTTGCATCAAAACCAGAGACTCATCAGAATGAATACTATGGTGGTGTGGTTCTCTGTAGAAGGCGAATTCAAACTGCAGACCATAAAATTTATGATGATGTGCAATTCCCTCAAGGTCTCACGAGGTTAGGTTAGTGTACTACGGTAAAGCATGCTGTAGGCTCAGCCATAATTTAAGCACAGTATCTATAGGCCATAAAAAGAGTGCTGGGACCTGCCCTAGCTGCAAGTACATGCATCCTGAGGGCATTCTCTGAGTGTACCATTGGGAAAGGCAGAGTAGAATTCTTCATGGCACCAGTAACAAGAGTTACTTGCCGCAGAAACCTTACTGCTGTAAACGTCCGTGTAACCGAGCACATTAGCAGCACCTTCATGGCTAAATGTTGGACTTATGGGCTTTCAGCCCCCTCTTTGTTATCTGTGTATTAGCAACTGACTTCATATGTGGCAGAGAAAAGTGTAAGTAACCTGGGTATTAATGTGTGCCCCTTTAAATACAGTTTTAACAGGGACATGTGACAACAGCAGCAGCAACAGTAACAATTTATTATTTATTGTTTATTATTAGTGTAATATTTCTTGACTGTACTTTTCAGTGCCAAATACCCCTTACAAAAAAAAGTGTTGGAGTTGATTCAGCAACAAAACTGTAATGCCAAAGGCTCAATTTTCAGGATTTAATTTGCTTCCAGTTTTTACAGGATATTACAACATCATTACATATAAGAGCAGAAGCTCTAGCTTCCAGTTATAATCTATGTGATTATTAATATTTACCAAGTATAAGATATCAATTTATAGGAATAAGTTGAAGATTTAACTAGAGACTAACTTTTAGGCATCTGGGCCTAATATTAAGCATTTTAAGCTGAGAGTACCAGAGCTTCCAGTCAGCAAATTCTTATTTACATTATGATTTCATTGCTTACTGTTGTTCTTAAAATGTTAAGGTACATCTGCAGTGCATAAAGCTGAGCTTGGGACTGTAAAATACTCCTTTTTTGTGACATTTTGTAAGGAGGTGAGGCTTGTTTTACTTCTGAGGTTGGGAAGGAATTTTCTGATCTTTCATCAGAGTAAACCAAATTCTTATTTATACAGCTTCCATCTTCTCATAGTTTTTCACAACTCTCATAAAAACTTCCTCAGTGTTGCCAAGATTAATATCTATTCTGACAATCTCCCCAAGTCCCCCAGATCATATTTTGTCTCCTCCTTTGGTCTGGTTTTGATTTGTCTTCAAGATGTTTCTTCTACACAAGTTACTTGTCAGTCTGCTAAATATTCACATGTTAAATGTTCACATTAAATGTTCACATCCACAATGGACTGTGATTTCTCCTTCCTCTCACTCCCTTCAGCAGCTGGAGTACACTTTTGGTGTCAATTATGTATAAAGTGTGAGTTGTATTCTGGAGTTGCTATGAAGTCTGTAAGCATTGTAGAAATGTTCCTACAGGGAACCTTTTCTAACCATGTCTTCACTAATTCCACATACCTTATAGCTCATACACATCTAATGATTCATCTATATGGGTTTTACTCCTATAAATATTTCAGCCTAGACCGAGCATTCAGGACTGTTATTTATGCCAGTGTGTCCGTGAATTTGCATCCAGGATTATAATCCTCAGTTGTTTTGTTCTAATTTGATACACCAACAGTAATAAAAAATAAGTTCTAAATTATATCACAAACTGGAAAATCTGCAAACCAGTTATAATAAACCTAGTTTTATACATGGAGTGTAGCATGTATTTTGCTGTTGAAATGGAGGGGGAATCTGAGCCAGTTCTGTGCTTTAGACAGTAACTTGACACCTGCTTCTGCAGGAACAGATTGTTTCATAGAAAGGCTTTTCTTATAATGCACAGTGCTCTGTATAGTATCATTGCAAGTTAGTCTTGTACAGGTTTGAGAGTCACTGTGTATCAGTTTTTACAGATATCTAGCTAATGTGAAGTCCTCTTACATCCAAAATTATTTAGTTTTCAGATCACCATTCAACTTGTATTTTTGTCATAGCACCTAATAATGAGATGTATGGAGACATTATTTTCTGTAAGAAAAATCTGTTTTCTGTAATAACATCTCATTAATTATGTGTGTTGGAAATGCTGACAAGTTCCTTTGAGGAATAAAAACCTGTAACTAATGTTGGATTATTTATTTACTAACAGTCTTATTACCTAGGAATAGGACCTGGCTCAAAGAATGCAGACCAACTTGACATGTTGTGCCTTTAGAAGTCTATAGAAACAGAAAACATCAGTAATCACAGTCCACTTCTTTTGTCTAAGAACACATTCAGTTTTGTATAAAGTCAAGCTTTTGATTCCAGAGGACTTTTTTAATGACAACAAAATAGAGAATATAGTGGAAGTCTGTTTTTATTAATAAGTGGGAAACACTTGGAATGAAGGGTCAGTTCTGACCATTTTTAAGCAACTGTAAGGGATTTATTTGCTCAAATAAATTCTTAAATTACATCTGCCCATGTTATCATTTTGTGAATATATTCACTGTTCCAGATACACAGAGCCATTGTTAACACTGCTAAGACTGCAGAACACATCCTACAGTAAGTGGCAGAAGTCTCAGAAATGAAGGCAAAATAAATGAAAATGTGTCTGCCTAATAAAATAATGGATCTAGTTAACATAGCCTAACAAACTCTACTTGTAACTGCATACCTAATGGTTTAAAAACAACCATGGAGAGCTGGTGCTTTGTTCATTATACCATACAGTGTGCTATACAGAGACTGTTCAGAAAGGCAGACATTCATAATAATACATGTATGCAGTGTTATATAGACATGAATTTTGACCTCTGTTAAAGCACCAATAGTCATGACTCACCAAATCCACGTCTGAATAGTTTTTTTTCTCCCCTAAAGAATGTCTCTACAAGGTGTGTAGCTATACAGGGAACAGCCAGTGAATTAGCAAGTGCCTAATGATATGGCTTTTTAATCTTACCTGTTAGTTACTCATGTGGACAAACATATATGCCTAATCATTCTAAAGCATAACCAGTTATTTTTGTATTCAAATATCATACCAGATATACCAGTAACCGAGTGCAAAATTTGGTCATGCATGTGGGCAGTTAGACTTTAACTGAAACTGTGGGTGCATGGTTCAAACAGTGCCTTTTGTAAACGGAAAATAAAACATTTTCTAGCTTTTGGAAATGCTTTAAACTATCAACATACTTGTGATTTGTTAAATTGTCCAGCCTTGTATAGTGTAATTTACCAGAGGCTGTTCTGCATATATGATCTATTGGTATTTCAGCGATGTTTGGGTAAAACAACCTTTCAGGTTGTTGTGGAGGGTATTCTTCTAAGAGAAAATGTCTTAATAATGCCTGAATTTCTGTTATGTCGTTCTTTGAGAAAAATTAATTAGTCACTCTATGTAACCATCCTGGTGCCACATCTGTGTTTGCCTTGGGAGCTGGGCCAGGTCTCCAGGGCTGGGCCGGTTCCTCGGCGCCGCCGGGCTGGGCTGGTGCGGCGGGCAGGGCTGGGCAGGGCCGGCTGGGCCGGGCCGGGCCGGGCGGCTCCGTGGCCTCGGGCAGGGTCGCTGGGCAGGCGGCCCATCCCGAGCTGCAGCTCGGGCGGCGCTCCCGGAGGTGATGGGCCCGCAGCCTCCCCAGGGCCGGCGGCCGGAGCTGTGCTGAGCCTGGGCCGCGGCAGAGCAGCGCTTGGCGCTGGCACTTCTCTTACTCAGCTGGGCACCCAAACGGGATGCCTGAGGCGTAGACCTGAAGTAGGGCACAAAACATGTTCCTCTGCTTTCAGTTCCTCAGTCTCTCTAAGCAGAAGAATGGTTTTATTTCAGATATGAAATTCAAGGAGGATGGCGATGACACCCACGGAAAACGTGTTGCAACAGCTTGTCATGCAGTAATGACATACAAAGACTTGTTGAAGAAACTGATTAATGTTACTAATTCCCCAAGCTATGCAGGGAGGTTTTCCGGATGGTTTTCTGTTTTCTCTTGTAATCGACCATCGTAGCTGGGTGAAGTTTCCACACCAGGTTCTCACAGACTGGAGGGCTAAGAGTTTCCAAAAGCTGTGCATTTAATTACTAGAGACACTTTTTCCAGAGGCTTTGTGCTACTTGGTACTTTACAGATGTGTCTCCTTTCCCCCCAGAATAAAGGACTGTGTTAGTGGATATTTTTATATTCTACTGAAAAGCAAAGGTTGAGAGGCAGTAGTTTGTTGAGTGAATCGGGATGTCCGGCTTGCAGTTTTAAAATCTTTTTTGTAATTCCTTACTGTTATTCTAAAAAGTGGAACTTTATGTGTATACTTCTTTTAGGGAATACCCTCATGTAATTTCTCCAGTTTTGAACTGACCTACACTACAGAGTTTTTATTCAAATGCTTCTACTTCAGTAGAACAGTAAACATAATTTGTAATGCCACTTTTAGTACTCCATTTGATCTAAAATAAATTTTGACTTTGCTATGTAGGTTTTAAGCGGAAGGTTCTATATAGGCTATAATAGTTGTTTTCTAGTGGATGCTTGTTAGTATAAAATTAATAGGAAATAAAAGACAACTTAAAATTACTATTTGGTCTTAGTTCTTAACAGACAATTGTGAAAATCTGTGAATTGTATACATTTTGAAGTAATTAATCATATAGGATAGGACCAAGCTTCCATCTTACAGTAAATTATAGTAATTATTAAAGGTCAGAGTCCATTAGATTTAAATATTTTGTGAAATATAAACCTTGTGCTAAAGATTTAGTGGAATAAATTTCGTTAGTCCCAAAAATGTATTGTAGAAGGATATTAATAGTCTAATTTCCCCTTAACAATAAATCATAACTTCTTCTAGAGCTGAAGGTTATCTTATTTTATGCCTTTCCTTTGATTTCAGTATCAGACTAATTTAATTTTATAGTAATAGTGATGAGGGGTTTGTTGTTGTTGTCTAAAAAAACAGGAGATTATTTTCAAATTCCTGTGTTCACCTGCAGGAATACAGTTCCTCTTGAAAGTGGGGTCCTGGTTGTAAAAATGAACTCAGCAGTTGCTGGATGTGCTCAGCAGACACGTTGCCAGAGAGCTGCTGAAGGGTCAGGGTTGTACATGTGTACTACACCAGGAACAGGGTGGTGCACACCAGGCACAGAGTCTCTGAGATGTGAAGAGCCATAAGGGGAGACAACACTGAGGTAATTGTCTTTAAAATTTGGACAGCTGTTATGTTGTCTTCAAGACACAAGTGGCATTTTTAAATATTAAAATGGGGGAGAGAGGGAAAGAAAGGATAGAACCTTATGAGTTTGCCTTCTGAGAACTGGGTAGGTAGTAGTGACTGAAAAAGTTTGGAATTATGGAACAACGTGAGACACATGATAGCAGTGTACATTTTATGTTGGACATTTTACCAACATGTTACATTAGGATTTTTGATGTCTAGCTTTCACAGAAAATGTTAGCTTATTAGACAAATGTACCTAACCAAAATCAGGCAGCCGTTGGCCATTCTTAGTTTAAATCAGCAGCCATTAGAAAAGGCCTGGTATACAGAGGAGGACAGATCTTCAAAATTATGCATTGCTGTTAAGGCTCTGATTAGTGCAGTTTCAACGTGGTTTTGTGAATTAGACACTGGTTTATTCATAGGGTTGGGGGTATGACTGTTCTCTTGCTTTCAAAGTAATTGAATGCATTTGTACAAATAAAATAGTGGCAGATAGATGATGTACACACAATCCAGAATAATCCATCTTTTGTTTCATCCACCTGGTATTTTGGTATCTGAAAAATGTGCATAATTGCACTTTTTTCCCCCTAGAAACAGTGCGGTGATTTAATTTTTAATGGTAGATGCTGAAGATAATACTTGCCTTCTGAGGTTATGAAAGTGTTATTTTAATGATTTATAGAAAAGGTCTTAGTGTGGTATCTGCATGCAGCATTTTACAGCATAAGAATAAACAAGAAGTTGCAATGATATGGTATAAAGCATTTGGGTTACAGAGTGCTAGGAAAAAAAATCGTTGGGTAGCATCTGTAATTCTAGATCAGCTGCAGTAAAGCAGCTGAGAAACACAAACCTGGTATTCTCTAATCCTGGGTAGGAAGCATCTACTTTTTGAAAACATTTCCTTTTTCCAGTTAAAGCATCATCAAAGACTTTATTTTAGATGCTGTTTTTCTAAGGCATTAGAACGTGTTTCAAAACCAGGAACCCTTTCTAGCTGGATTAACATAAAAATGTTGGGAAAAAGAGATGTTCAACAAAACAGTTACATCAAACTATATGCTAACAGCTTGCTGTGATCATTTAGTCTTCTGGGCCCAACCTCACTTTGAAAAAAATGTCTCACAGGATAGTTGAGTTTGCAGAGAAGTGCTCTTACCACACACTTCGTACCATTCCAGAGGCATCTTGGTAGTTCTTGGAAATTTCTTGAAACTTGCATTAGTCCAGGAACAAGAATAAGAAAAGGAAGCTGGGAGACAACAGACAGAATTCCATCTCTGAAGAAGAATTTGGGGCAACAGCTAATAGGAGCATTGAAATGGAAGCCTTAATGAATGTGTTTATGACTCAAACTGCTGGCAACCTATTTGTTGTTTAGAGAAATGTAAAACCTCCACTTGCGTGGCAGAATTTCAGTTCAGTGGTAATTCAGTCGTAGTACATTAACTGTATACGTTTTCAGTCCCCTTTCTGTGGGTAGTTTGCCTAAGAGCCTGAGTTGTCACTAATATTAGAAGAACGTTAGGTGTGGACCTTTGATATTTGATCATATCATGCTGGTCAAACAGATGTTGATGTTTTGTCTAACACTACGTGAATATGGACAACATGTTAATTGTACGGTCACCACCAGGACAAAAAAAATTGTGCAATTTTTGGACTAACTGATAGTCAGCTGGGGGTGTGATGTGTTGTCATTCACTTTGTCTTGTGGCTATGACATGGAGAACATCATTTTTCTTCAGATATATGACTAATTAGGACAATGCAATGATACTAATTTTGAAGTTTTTTATTTTTAGAATCTGATTTAGTGCTTGTTTTTTTAGCACAGTAGAAAAATGCTCAGCCTTGTCCACTGAACTGTCACTGACCTCAAGATTCCCCGACAACTCTCTTTACATAGTGCACATGGCCTGGACTGCTTGGGAAGCAAAGGAGTCTGGATGATGGGTAAAACTGATGCAGAACTACATAGTACTTGGGTCTTCTTGAAGCCTTCTTAAACCCTTGCCTTTCACTGTTTTGTGTTTTTTTTCCCCCTCTTCCTTTATTCTGTCCTTCAGTAAGACTGGTAGTGGTGGCGCTTGGGTTGTGAGCAGAGCTGAATGCCCTCAGCTCCACTGGAAGGCAGTGACAGTCACTTTTGAACTTAGATTGAATGTTAGTGGAAACTCATCTGCATGTAAAGATCTGTGTACTTGCAGTTATGTAAAGAAAAGGACACGAGGTGACTTGTTTGTCTCATCTGTCACTTCCTCTTTCCTCTTCACCCTTCCATTTTTTGCAAGTCATGAGCCAGTACCAGTAGCACAATGGCAGTACTGGACTCAGTTATCAGTCGGGTTTCAACACTTTGCCTTGTTCAAGAGGGTGCCCCACATGACCAGTGCCTCCCTGTTTGGCCCCTTGAACATTATGAGTGGTGGCAGACCAGAGACAATAACCTGAGCAGAAGGGTCAAACAGTGATCACACACACACAATGTAATTCCAATACACACATGCATAGGCTTTTGCCTTTCCAGAAAAAAAGGGGAATGTTGTGGAGAGCTGATGGAGAACTACAGGAGGAAAGAAATGTGTGGACATGGAAATGAGTTGGAAGACTTGTGTGTGAGTAATTAGAGAATGTAGATCACAGAGTGTTTCAGTGTGACACACCTAATCTAGCCTGTGTTTTAATGTAGGATCAAGACATTAAAGCTCTAGTACAATTACTTAATGCAGTGACACATTTCAGTGTGTGACATCTATTAACTGAGACTTTTATGCTCAACTTTTAAGAGTTAAACACACTGAGTTGTTCTTTAAAAATAAATCTGTCTGCATAAATGGCTAATAGAAAATAAACAAAAAAACCCAAACAACAAAACCGCACAACCCAAAGGCAGAAAAGTTTGTTTTGTGACTTGAAAACTTCAGTTCCATGTGAATTGTGTTCATCCCCTCACTAGCTTTTCTGGCTGAAGGACCAACAAACAGAAAGACTCATACTGTTACAATAAAAGATATCTCAAAGGCAGCTATCATTTAGTATGAGATACACAAGAGAAATCACAGGTGTGCTTTTATTATAATTGTGGTGTCTGTGAACATAACAAAGAAGTTACACCTGAATTTTTCAAAGAAGAAAAAAAACCCATATGCCTGTAAACCAGATACAAGGCTTGTTGGAAGAGTTGTTTTTATATTAATGTCAACCTTTTGACTTAATAGACTGCTTCAACACATTTGTGTCTTACAGTAATAATGTATTATTTTCTATTAATAAGATCAGAAGGCTGCATAAGGAATGTTACATGTCACAACATAGCTCAAGTTTGCCTAAAAAAAAAATCTTTAAGTAAAATTAAATTGACTATGACTAAACAGCATTTCAAACATATATTTGGGTTCTTTGCAAAATTAAGACTGTAAACCTAGCAAAGATTAGGCATTTATGTGTTTTCAAGCAGTTTCTGCTTCTGATAGGGATAGATGAGTTGTGCAAGAACTTGGGGGTTTTTTTTTAAATCCTACACAGGACAGGCAGAGGCATCAAAATCTTCATATGATTTTTTTTGAGAAACATAAGTGGGATGAACCTCATTCAATCCTAATAGACCCCCAAGCATTTGTTAGTAGCCTACTTTGTTTTCTTGTGCACTGATGTGTTTGAGCATTGAATTAGCAGCCCATGTATGGTGCCCTAGAGGTGGCATTACTGCTGCTGAGGAATATTTTGAATTACTTGAGCTTACAGATGTGCACCAGTAGAGGGGAGCAGTGCATACAACTGCTTTGCTAATAAAAATTCTGTTGTCTTAAAAAGCCGCACCTTTTCTAGTCGTGGACATGTGTCATTGTTGACCAAACACCAAGGAAGAAACTTTAAGAAACTAATTAGCATTTTATTAGAGTTGGGTAATATATGGTGACCAAATGCATATTAGTGAGGATCTGTGTTTAGCACTGTCTGTTCACTGCCTTTTGTTTTTGTACTATATTGAGATTTACCAAAGCAGCCTTTGACAGAGATGAAAACTTGAGTAGGAGCACAGTAAATCAGTCACTTGGCTTCTCTGCATTTCTTTTTTTTTTTAATGCATTTGCCTAAGGGTGACAGGAAGTCTTGGGAGGTAGTTCAGTATGAGAGTGGTTAATATTTTGCAGGAGATCAGTCTACATCTCATCATATTACTTTTACCTTCATTTACTGATACAGGTTATACTAAATAGCTCTTTCAGTAAACTTTAGAACGTTGCTGCTAAGTTCTGTAATAACAAAATGGGCTGTGACACACTTATCACAGGCATCATCAGTGAACTATAATATGATGTTATTCTTCTATGTCCTTGTGTACTGTGCAGTGATAGGGCTGACTTAAAATTTTTATTATTGTTGTTCCAGCGTGTTCAAGCCTTGTCTTGTAAATTATTGTAGGAATGCGTATACAAGTGTACATGTTTCTCATTACAGAACTCTACAATTGGTGTTTTAATCATGTTCCCCAGAGAATGGAAATTTCATTCTGGTCACAATCACCACACAGAGGTTCTGTTCCTGTGTGGCTTGAAGGGGGAGATTGCCTCAGGCGTTTGGATTCACATGCTGGCTATAATGCCTTGTACTTCATTTCAGTATACGGGCATTACAGTAGCTAAAATAACAATGCTGAGACTTTCTAGTGTTGACTCTTCTGCACTTTTTTGCTATGCAGAAATATAAAAAGTACGTTTTATTAAGAAAATAATGCAGTAGATTATTACTACTTCTACAGAAAAATTTTCCACTTGACAAGATGGGAAATTTGATGTACAGCAGACAGTTTACATTTTAAACTTGCGTGATGTGAACTTTTCTGGATCTAGTCAAGTGTATGAGGGGGAAAGGTTTGGCAACCTGTGGCACGTAAAGACTGTTTACTGTCTCGGTAGTACAAAAATGTAGCCAACAGTGTGATACCTTATTCTTAGCAAATCATCAGGATTTTTTTTTGTTTGTATTGGCTTCCATACGTTTATTTTACAAATGGTATTCAGGTACAGATGTTCCCCTTTT
The DNA here is from genome assembly GCA_035041135.1 of Platyrinchus mystaceus. Classification (NCBI taxonomy): domain Eukaryota; kingdom Metazoa; phylum Chordata; class Aves; order Passeriformes; family Tyrannidae; genus Platyrinchus; species Platyrinchus mystaceus. Next base: position 56,741 of record JAWWLV010000005.1, read on the forward strand.
TGCTTATGCATTAGGTTAATAGTGTAGGGTAACACAAGCTGATAAGAGTCATTCCTCTCTGTTCAGACTGGCTATCAGACAGGCTTGGGGAGGTGGGAAAGGCACTGAGTGATAACTTTCTATTCACAGAAAGGCCTGCCTACTTTGTGAATTTCTGTTGTGATTGGAGAAGTCCGTGACAATCAGTTTTATTTTTAAATCTATTTGAATAGTATTTTTCTGTGTCTGTGCTTGCTGGGGAAATTGTGCTAGCAACACAGGAGTCCACAGTCAATATCTCATGCAGACAGCTTGATCAAATGATCCAGGTACAGTAACATGGATAGAGATGAAGAAAACTACTATGGAAAACATGGTAATTTACTTGGTTTCTTATGACAATTCAAAGCGCCTGATCTAAATTTCACATATTTCAGTTGTGTTATTTCAGTTGACTTTAATGGGCTTAGACCCATCCTCAAATGGTTTTCTACAACTTCTTCAATTATTAGCAATATTCTAATTTTTTCTGGCATGTCATTTGCTGGTTTATTTAAATTGCACATCAAAGGTAAATTTTACATGTATATATAGTAAATTTTTATTTTAGGTGAGTAATTCAGACTTGCTTTTTCAAATTACTACAGTGATTAAGTGTAAAGATTACCTTCAGATGCTGTTTGGAGTCAGAATTGTTAAACGAAATATCTTGTGAACTATTTCTTGTAATTACATACTTCAACATACAGAAGTTTCCTATTATAAAGCAGCCTGTGAAATAGATCTGCCTCAACTGAAAAGAATGAATATAATCTCAGTTTTTAGTCTTAGCAAAAAAAGTGCCAATCATCCCTCACCACTGCTTTCTTCCTTATGCCTACCACACTCCTAAAGCTTGGAATTTGCTTTCTAAATACAATTGGGCTTTTGTAGCAAGGGTAGTGGTTTGCTTTTACCAGGACCTATATGGATACTAGCAGCATAAATAATTTCCACATCAACCCGAAGAATTTTCTGAATTTTTAAAAATTAGTAGTAATTAAGTAGGGAATTTGATATTTAATTTAGAAACATGAGATGAAACAGCATTTTTCTTCTGTTGTTCCGTGAAACTGATTACAGTTGTGATCAGCTGTGTCATATTTTGGTAATTAATGTTTCAGGGTTGCTACCTACTACTTCTGACAGTGAATTTTAGTGTACTTCTAATTTAGAATGTTGTTACCTTTTCCTCCCATATTCTGGTGATGGATTTATGCCAAAAGCTCAGTGACAAAGAAAGCAGTTGGAACAGTGTTGCACTGCACCATGGCACCATGAGCATACAGACTTCTGGTGTGAGAAACAGTTCTTGGAAGAAGTTTGCAGTACTGCAATGATTTTACAAGCTGTTTGTGGCTGTTACTATCTCACAGCATCCCTCTTCTTGCTTGTTGGAGGTGAAAGTCTCCATTTGAATCAGACTGCCCTTTCTGGAATGCTTTGTTTTTATCCTCTTACCTATGAGATCCATTTGGTTGTCTCTGTCCTGAGGCATGGTACATTTTCCTGTTCTCTTCCCAACAGGTATTTGTCTAATTCATTCTTAAAAGCGTAGAATGATGAAAATTCCAGTGTATATTTCAGTGTATAATTGTGTCCTGAAAGATTCCCTAATGCCTACATTTACATCTTTGCTGTAAATGAAGTTAACTTCTCTGTCTCACAGAGGAAACTGAGAACAACTGATCACTGTCAATTTTTTATGGTGTTCGGAGACTGTTATTTTGTGCTCCTTCACTTAATCACAGACACTGAAGTTTGCACTTACTGCTTTTCTGTAAACCTCTTAGTTTCTTCTCTTCAAGTAGTCCCTCTACTCTCTGCAGTTTGTTTGTATCTTCTGACATTCTAGATCCATGAGCTAGAAATAGTTGTTCATCTGAGGTCTCACGTGTCCCCAGGCACAAGGAACAGTGACTTCATGAGTCACTTGAAGAAGTGGTAGTTTTTTGCAGACATAGCTTGACTGACTCATTCTCTGTTTGTAGTATGCTGTAGTCCTTTAGTATTCTTCTCAACAGTGTTTTTCAAAGCAGTTATTCCATATGGATTTTTGAATGGAGTTTGTCTTTATAACTCTTGTTAGTTTAAAAAAATCACTTTGAATTGTTGTTTATCAAAATCCACTTGATTCTGTCTCCAGAAGTATTTTAACATTTGTCACCTGCATAGTTTCAAAGTGTTCATTCTACTTCTTCGTTCAGATTTTTAAGGAAAACATTGAATAGCTCTGGAGGATTCAGTAGTGGGATTGAGCTAACTACTGACATTCAAGAGTGAGAACTCAGAGTCTTAATGGATGCCTCAGTGAAAATGTTTGCCTTGAGAAGCAAGTAGACTGTAAGAATGAATTGTTAGAAATGGACTGAGGTCAGATAGAAAGAGTCATTATAGGATTGTATAAATCACAGCCAGTATTTGTGGTGAATATCCTGTGCAGTTCTGGCCCTTCCTTTTTTAGTGATCTGTAGTAGCACTGTAAAAAGTACAGAAAGGGAGTATAAGTGTGACCAAAACTATGAAATGGCTTATGTACGAGAAACATTTGAACGGACTGGGACATTTGAAGATAGACAAGTAGAGAGGAATATAATAACTTGTAAAATTATTGGTAGCATGCCATGGTGCCAAGTTATACAATACACTTATAAGATGACTGATTGCAAGCTTAAAACAGACAAAAGGAGGTCGTACTTCAATGCTTCATTACCTGTAGTACTCTGTGATATAGGGCATTGCAGATTGTTAAATTATATGCAAGTTAAATAGAGATTTATGACATTCACTCACAGTTATAAATACAAAGTCACTACCTTTAGTTAAGAAAATTGAAGTTGCAAATCTCTGTAATCTCAGTTTTAGGGAAATACTATGATGTTTCTCCTTGGATATGGCCCCCCATACAGGATATGAGTTCAGAGATTTTTTTTTTTTTCCTGTGGTCTGGTATGACTGTTCTTATGTGCTAAACTTGGGTGTCCTGTATGAGCAATGAAAAGAGGCTCACTCCGGTATGCCTTAAGGCCAGAACCTGTCCTTCAGGAGTGATGTTACAGACTGATTTGTTCTGGAGGTAAATTATTTTGTAGAAATGTTTGTTTTGTAGAAATTCCTGTTCAAAAAGGTTTTTCAATATATGGGTGTTGGCCCAGCGCTAGGTATTATGTATGGCATACTTGCTTCCTGGACCATGGTTGGTACCTGTGTCACAGCATTACTTCTTGCACTCCCCAGTGTTACTGTCATACATCACTTCTCTAAAGTTTTAGTTTTCTCCGTCTCTTCTGTGTTTGTTGTAGGAGTTTGTTAAGGTGGACCTGAACACCTCAGATGAAGGGCAAATAGAATTTTATTATCTGCTGTGTTTATTGTACTGGCCTGTGTGGATTTTGATAAGGTTTTTCTGATATAAACCAAGAACAAAGTCTAGCATTTAGTTAATAAGTAAATTCTGCCTTTGAGAAGCTGCTGAAGCTTCTCTTAGAAAATAGATACTTTTCTATGAGTGAGGCTGGTAACACCCTTTAATACCAGGTATATTCAGAAGAGGAGATCCTTAAGAAGACAGTGAAAAAGCACTCTGAAGCAGTAATTTGTATTGCAGCATTGACATTTGAATGAAGAAGTAATTTTTCCTTGCATGAAGTTTGGTTCAGTAAATCTCCATAATTACTGAACTTGAAAAAAAAAATCCCATAAAACTGAATAGCTAGCTTCAAAAGGAAAAATCCAAATTCTGGTCTGCTGAATGGAGAACTGCTTCTTTCTTTTCATACAGTAGCTCAAAACTTGAAAATTTAAATTCAGCCGTAAATTTTTGTTACTCTTTACCAAATGAGATCTTACTGTAATTCATCTTATTCAAGTCCACATTGGCAGCACCAATTGGTGGGTTAGTATTTGGGAGTTTCTTAATATAATTTGCTTATGTGCAGAGTGAACCAGTTCAAACTGTGCTAGCCAGAATAGCCACATGAAAAAAATGTGTCACGTTTGATTCTTTCCATCTGTAAGTTCTGGCCAGGTGTTACTGCCAGTTTCTAGGAGGCCCCTGCCCTCACCTTCTGGTCATTCTATTTCTATGAAGAAAGCAACAGCAATCTCAGAAGTGTACGAATAACCAACTTCAAAACATATTTTGCATCCTACACTGGGATGTGTGGTGGGTGCATTCACTTGAGAGTTAGAGAAGGTCCTTGAAATGTGCTCTTCTGCCTGCTCTGCAGCACTGTACTTCACCTCTGGCTTTGCAGAAGCTGCTGCAGTTATACCACCCATGCAGGGTAGTGCAGAGCAAAATCATCGTGATGTTTCTGCAGTCTCCATCCATGCTTTGTCATCTGATAAGCCCAATCCAAAAAAGGCAAACCAGCATCTCTGTGTCTATGAAGTCCTGTAACCAAAGCAGTGGGAAGTAAGAAAACTCTGCAGGATTCTTAAGTATAACATTAAAGTACAGGCCTGACTCCAAACTGTTCTGCTGGTGAGGAGTGTAGTACTCCAAGGCAGCCTTGGCTGCAGTGACTAGATAATCTATAAATTCTATTCCAACCCCTTAATGTTCTGTCATTCTGGAGAAGATTCAGGAGGATTTATGCCGTAACCCCGGAGAGGTAGGTTCACTCACTCACTGTCAAACACACTTAGCATGTGACTGTGAGACATAATCCTTATCTCAAATATATAGTCGTAGGATGTACAATAAAGGTAATTTATCATGTGGTAAATGTGAGGCCCTTGATATTTTTAAGATAGAAGTAAAAAAGCTTTGATCTCATACACTAAAGCTAGGTAATTATATTGGTGAATTACTGATACTGCCCAAATGAAATTATTTAAAAAAACCTGATTAAATAGGAGTATATGGAAGATGTTTTTCAAAGGACTGGTGTTAACATCCCTCTTTGAACAGATTTTTTTTTAAATAAGGGCATGTTTTTATACTGTTTTATTTTAAATGCAGGTGAACCAAGGAAATTTGACCCGAAGTTCAGAGGACCTATTCATAACAGGTAAATATTGTATCTCATTTTGTTACAATCTTTTGGTTTGCAGTGAACAGTGGATAAAAAATTTTGTTAACAAAACTTCTGAATTTGATTCTGCTGGTCTTCTAAATCCAGGAGACCTTCTTTACTTCCCTTGAGGATGCATGATTACTGGGGATTATTAAACTGTGTGCTCTAAAGTTCTTTCAGTCTGCAGGCCGATTCTGTGTGCCTTGCATTGACTAGTACCTGCTGTCTCAGCATGTGCTGGTATAAGTAGGACCATTTCAGGTGCTGTTATGTTTTGGGGTCCCACAGCCAGACAGCACAGGACTGGACCCTGTCACACTCTGTTCTTCACTTTGCAGCTGGTTTTCCTGCTCCCATAGTCACGTCACCAGGGGACTTAGTTCTCTCCAGAGAATGGCCTGGTTGTGTGCCATGACATTTGTACTGTGGCTGGCCAGCAGGTAAATCCCTGGCAGGAAATCAGTGATGATTGAGCAGTGACAGCAGTGAAGTGCTGTCAGTGATGTGTCACTGTGCTGTCACTGCTGCCACTCAGCCCTGAAACCCTTACTTGAGTGACCAGTTTTTGCGTGCATGAAGAGTGTCTCTGAAGTCAGTGAGACTACCTAGGGTTCTGTGGACTGGAGAGTTGGAACCTGAAATACTGCAATTCAGTAGTATTTTTTGAGCAGTCTGTTACTGTGCCTTTCACGTGCATGAGGAATGCTGAAACTGGTGATGGTATAGCAGGGAACTTCTCTTGTTTGTACTGTTACTGTGTGATGTAGTCAGTAAAAACTGGGTTTGTGCTGTGGCTTGCTGTTAAATCTGTGTAGTTGTTTCTGTCAGTGACAGCTCCTGCAGTTCCAGGTATATTTATGTGCTATTCTAATTGTACATTCCACAGTGTCTGCTTAAAAGCACAACCAAATGAATAAAATGCAAAACTGCTATACCACCATATATGTTCAGTGCATTTTATAATGCTTTGGTGATACAGTATTGTTGGAAACAGCATAGAAAAGATAGTTCCCTAAGTGTTAAGAGTGTGGATTCATTGTGCAGCAGACCATGAGAAAGTGGTAGGTACATTGATGTTTATTGAGCATACATGCAATGAGGTGCACTTGTGTCTAGATTCAATATCCCATTTCTGCAAGATACACAAATGACTTGCCTGACCTCTTAAGGTGATCTGTGCAGCACTGTGCCGGACACTGTAGACATGGCTTTGAAGTAGTTTAAGATTATTATTGATTTTTCTTAAATACGATGAATGGAGTTTTCTTAATTAATTTTTTCCAACTACTAAGATTAAATGATTAGGAAACCACACTCAAGCAAATAAAGACTATCTCGCTCCTATGAACAAAATGTCTTCTAAGAAGATACTTCAAAAGAGTTCAAAAGGAGGAAAATGGGAATCATCTCTGAATTTGTTTCTGATTTTGGGGCTTTTCACTTGCCTGTGGGAGAAGAGATTCTAGGAACTTACAGCATGCATTTTTTTTGAGACAAATGAGAGGGCTAGTAATCAATGTGTGAGTGGGGACATGACTGTTTGTACACCTTGCCGTAACTGGCATAGCTCTGTGTACAGTGTGGGTGGGGAAACACCTGTCTTTGCTTTCTGATGATAAAATAATATGTCCTGTGCTTGATTTCTTGTCAGTTTTCATTGTTCGGGGGAAAAGTTTGTTTTCATTATGGAAAAATGGAGAGGATGGGTTTCTAGGGGGATAGGCTGCTAATTGTACATAATGGCATTGAAAGGTGCAGAGGCAGCTGGAAAAGATCACATCCCATCATTGTGACTGCTGAAGCTGATGCAGTTTTGAAGGTGCTGTAGAGTAGAAATGATGTGTTGAGGTTCTTCACCAAGCTATCCCCCAAACCACCAAAACCCTGAAAAACTGAAAACCAAGTCTTAATGGTTTTTCTCAATTTCCTCTTGCTGGTTAGACATATTCTAGAAGTTTTCTCTTACACTTTATTTATCCTGACACTTCCTGGACTATCTTTAATTGTTCAACGTCTTTCTAGAAATTCACTATTCTTGTTAAGACAAAGATCATCTTTTTCCTCTGTGATTAGAAAATGTAGTTAAGAGGTTCTCACATAAATTGAATATCCATAACCCATTTAGCTACCTTATTTAAGAATTCGGAAAAAAAAATCTAATAAAAAATATTGACCTTAACTAGTAATACAAATTTCACTTTCTCACAAGTGTAAGTTTGTTACTAATAAATATCTACATAGCACATCATTTGATAAGGTGACCTATATTGAAATAATAAATGGTTTTGACATTTAAATTATCCTTTGTTCTTTTTAAACTAAATAGCCTGCTAAATATGCTACTTAGATTACAGTAAGAGTCTGTCATAGATAAGTGTTGGTAACTAACCACTTGTACAGCATATCTTCCTTCTCATTTCAACCCCAGTGAAGAAAGGCATCTTCAGAGCTATTCATGACATTGTATGGCACAGTATAACATCACCTTGACACACCATGACTTGGGGAAACCTCAAAACACAAGTTGTTAGTTAACCAGGAAAGAAGAACTCAGAAATGAGGACATCAGTGGTCACCTTCATGTTAGTCAGCAGAGTTGAAAGGGGTAGCCTGAAAGTCACACTGTGAACGTATTGACCCTCCTTTTGCTCTCTGTGGTTGCACAGTGCTGGGCTCAAGACCATTTGTAGGTTCTAGTGCTGTTTAACTAATAAATGTCATAGTTTCTTGCTTGTGTAGCATCTTGAGCACAGTTCTACTCGTGACAGATGGGGCATGAAACTGCCAGAGAGAGGTTCTAGTCAGTCATTCATGATTAAGTGCATGAGATGTCAGTGAATAAGTGGCTTTTATGCACTAATACTCTGTGGATGATTTTGTCTTTGCATTCATATATTTGCTAGGATGCCATTACACATGCAGAAGGTATTCTTTGCACGCACTGCCACATGAAACACAGCAAGACAAGACAAGAAGCCAGTATGTTTCTGAGAGGTGGTGGAAAGCAAAAAAGGCTGGATAATTTCTGATTAGGTTTCAGTAATAAGCATGGGCTTTCAAATCTCTTGTTAAGGAAGAGGCAATTCCCATCATACCAGTTCCTGCAACTTTGGAAACTCCTATAGTCTTCACCCTATAACGATGTGTCTTTACAAATTTATTTTAATTTATTCATTTAAGAAGCTTTACCTTTTTTCCTCTCCTGTGGAGTCTTGTATTTATGAGTTACTGTTATGATCTCACTGGAAGTGAGCTACATGAGCTAACAGTGATGTTAAATGGAGCCAGGGTTTCACCCATAATATCTAGTCAAATAAGCAGTTATTTTGTATAAACAACAATTACTCTTTATGAACTGTTTCAAAATTTTCTGAAGCCACACAAAAAATATGTATGTACATTTTTTTTTCCTTAATAGTTCTATAACCATAGTATTTGGCAACAGTGAGTTTTACTAGGTATTGCACAGAAATTTGTGTGTTACAAGGAACATAAAATCCTTATTCTGGTAAAGTGTTTATGGGTACTTGTAGCCCTGCAAAACTTTAAAAGGAACCTTTTAACACAAATGGGTATAACCTTTAATTGCATTTAGGTATCATAAAATGAGACCTGTGAGAATTGAACTGGAAAACGTTTTTGAGAATATAGGAGTTGTAATTAAAGTATTTATGGTGCCATATTTCTCCTGAGACTCTTGAATTAAATATTGTACCCTTAAAAATGGCTCTAGTGGGATGAGAGCCAAACTTGAGCAGTGTCAGAACAGCTTCTGAGAGGAGGATGGGAAAATGAGAAGCATTGTTTTAAGCATCACTCCTTGTACTTTGAGCAGTTGTCCTTTCTTTGATTACTCTCATATTGGCCTTGAGTCCTGTACCCCTTTGGCCTCACTAAAAGTTGTTTCAGTGAGATGATAAAACTGTGGCTCTCTGGAGAAGTGTACAGGATTTTTCATTCCTGTCCACATTTGAAATGCATTTCAAGTTCTTCAGCTGTTTAAAAAAATCTGCCCTTTTATCTCCTTTTTGTTAAAACATAGTGGGTTTTTGTAAGAGGAAACATAGATTAGAAAACAGCAAGAATGGCAGATGCTACAACTGGTGTGTTTTGAGGCAGATGTCCTGTAGTAGGTTAAACCAGGAGTAATCTCATGGGTTCCTTGTTGTAAGGTTTTATTTGTTTTAACAATACTTAAATCTGTTCTTATTGCTGTCTGCCATGAGAAAAGCATGCACATTTATTTGCTGGTCTTGCTGCAAAAACAGGACCTCACACCTCAAATGTGAGCTTGTGAGTAAGACTTCTGCTAAGTGCTGGTGTGGACAGCTTATTCAGATGTTAAAGTACCCTATGACGTCAGTGTTTTAAAGGGTCGTATTAAACACCTTATTTTAGGAAGTGTTTGTTTTTGTCCCTAGGCACTGTACAGATGTTATTTGCTGTGTGATCTTCATAGTTGTCATTCTGGGTTACATTGCATTAGGAGTTGTGGGTAAGTAAACACACGTATCATAGTGCTTTTCTATACAGAGGGGAAGCAGCTTTGTGAGTGTTAGAATTTTTAACTGAAATGTCCTTTTGCTTATATTTATATAAAGCTTTCCAATCAATAAGTAATGTCTTTCACAGAAGCAAATAATGAATTAACATTGTAATTCACAGGATCCCAGAATGGGTCAGGCTGGAAGTGACCACAGTGGCTCACCTGGTCCCATGTCCCTGCTCCAGCAGGGTCAACCCAGAGCACATGGCACAGGATTGTGTCCAGAGGGTTCTGGAATATCTCCAGTGAGAGGCTCCACTCCACTCTGGGCAATCTGTCCCAGTGCTCGGTCACTGCACAGCAAAGAAGTTCTTCCTCATGTTCAGGTGGAACTTCCTGGACATCAGTTCCTGCCTATTCCTCTTGTCCCATTGCTGGGCACCCTGGAGCAGAGCCTGATCCATCCTCTGACCCGTCCCTGCAGACACTGACAGACATGGATGAGATCCCCTATCAGTGTCTCCTCTCGAGGCTGAACAGCCCCAGCTCCCTCAGCCTTTCCTCATAAGGGAGATGCTCCAGTCCCTTCATCATCTCCACAATCTCCTCTGGACCCACTTCAGGAGCTCCATGTCCTTCCTGTCCTGAGGAGCCCAGGACTGGACACAGCACTCCAGATGTGCTTCACAGGGCTGAGCAGAGGGGCAGGATCACCTCCCTGACCTGTCAATGCTCTTCCTGGTTCACTACAGGATCCCACCGACCTTCTCGGCCCCCAGGACACACTGCTGGCTCAGGGACAGTTTGTTGTCCACCAGGACCTCTAGGTCCTTCCTTGAAGAGCTGCTCCAGCAGGTAATTAGGCAGAAGTTCAAAGCCATGTGTGTTCTGGTAAAAAACCTCAAAATTAAATGTGTTCAAAAAAAATACCATGGTTTGATAAATTTGCAGTCATAAAGTATCTGTGTTGGAAATTTTCATTTGTCATTAATCAGACAGTAAAAGCTAAAAGTAAAGAGTTTGGATTGAGAGCAGCCCTAAGGAGAAGGACTTCGGAGTTCTGGTTAACGAAAGGTTGGACATGAGCCAGCAATGTGCATTTGCAGTCCAGAAAGCCAACCATATCCTGGACTATGTAAAAAGAAGTGTGGCCAGCAGGTGAGGGAGGGATTCTGCCCCTCTGTTCTGCTCGGGTGAGACCTCACCAGCAGTGCTGCCAGCTCTGGGGCCCCCAACATCAGAAGGATGTGGACCTGCTGGAGTGAGTCCAGAGAAGACTATGGAGATGCTCCAAGGACTGGAGGACCTCTGCTCTGGAGACAGGCTTGGAGAGCTGGGGGTGTTCAGCCTGGAGAAGAGAAGGCTCCAGGGGAACTTTAGGAGTCCCTTCCAGTGCCTGAAGGGGCTCCGAGAGAGCTGGAGAAGGTCTTTGGACAAGGACATGGGGTGGCAGGACAAGGGGGAATAGCTTCTAAACTGACAGAGCAGGGTTAGGTGTGATGGTGGGAAGAAATTCTTCCCTGTGAGGGTGGGGTAATGGCATAGGTTGCCCAGAGAAGCTGTGGCTGCCCCATCCCTGGAAGCGTTCAAAGCCACATTGGACAGGCCTTGGAGCATCCTGATGTAGTGGAAGGTTCCCTTCAGTGCCATCATCAGTGTCTGTGAACACTCAGATTTGTCTGCACAGTTAGCTCCTGTTCTTTCCTCTTGTAATCATTATTTTATAAGTCTATTACATATTTTGGATGCCACCCAGATATATATTCCCTAAAGGTAAAAAGTGAAGTGGCTTTCTTTCTTACTGATTCATCCATATGTTGGTTCAGTTTAGTGTGCTTTGCATTTTCGTTTTTCTTTACGAAATAAACTAATCAGTACTCTTCAGTGGTGATCCACAAAGAGTAAAATAGTACCTCAGAAGTGATACATTTTCATGCTATTTAGTTTTAACTGTTAACTGTGTACACTTGACTCAAATTTTAAGAGATACATGTATATTTTGCAGCTTGGGTGCACGGCGACCCCAGGAAAGTGATTTATCCAACTGACAGCTATGGGCAGTTCTGTGGTCAGAAAGAAACCCTCAATGAGTGAGTACTAAATCCGTACATGTACCTTTATTATTCGTGCACTGTGAATAAGATGTGAGGTTTCAAATCGCTCTGTCAAAGAGACAATGACACTCTTACTGTATTTATTCCAAATAATGTTCAGAAATATATTAGTTGTCCTGTGCAAATCCAGACCCAAATTTTTATGTCGTGCAGCTTTTTGTATCATTCAGAGAATGTTTTTGGTAAAACATCAGTATAACTTAGAGATTGCATCAGCAGCTGCATACAGAGTGACTAGCTGGCACAACTTCTAACTGCCAAAGTTTGAGTTTTTCTCAACATGCACCAAATAACAGAAAAGACTAATGAAAAGCTCTTGGTTTTTTTCTGGTGCTTATCCAGTGCCAGTAGAGAGGAGACGGAGTGGTCTGGGAGACTGGCAGCTGTACCCACACCCTCCTTGGGTAAATAGAAGCCCCTTTGGCTCTCTGTACTGATGTCTGTGTTCCAGTCTTCTTAAATTTTGAATTGTAAGAGTTAAATTAATTAGTTGATGTCAGCAGACTACTTCTATATGAAAATAGCCGCTTAGGAAAGAAAGATGTCGCGTCAATGTTTTCTCTGAAAATCTAAGTGGTTTATGAAATAGAATTTTTAAAAATTTGCTTTTTCCCTCACTTATCCCTTTTAAAAAGTACGTATTAGGCACCCTTTATGCCCTTGTCACTGGATAGATATAGGTATAGATATAGATATCTGGATGCTACACTAGCATTTGATAACAACTCTTTGCTGCTTCTTTCTTTCCCCATTTAGTTTTCTGTGGAAAAAAATGAGGAAGCCACTGTCCAAAGGGCAGTTCAGAAGGAGGGGGGAGCAGGAGTATATATTCTCTCAGGGTTTTTTCACAGAGGAAACAGACTAGGTAGTGTAAGAAGATGTGTTCTACCCTCGGACTTAGATTCTTCACAGCAATTGTTAGAGAGTCCAACTTCCTGAAGAGGAAAAACAAGGAGAAAAAGTTGTAGCGTTGTGTGTGTTCCCCTTACTGCACCCCTTCTCTGTTCCCTGGTTCACCCGCAATTTGTCCTTGTCCCCTCTGTGGTCTGTAGAAAGCAGTGAGCAAATGGCTTTGGGAGTCTCAGACAGATGGCTTCCATACACTGTGTGGTGTGGTGCCAGGTGCTTCTCTCTGACTCTTATAATTCACTCCCATTCCCTCTTTCTCTTTGTTGCTCAAGTCTTCCCTTTAGTTATTTCTTACTATGTGGTTTCTGGTTTGTGTTAACAAATGTCCCTCCATATATATGATTGCTGGAGAATAATACAGCTACTGAGACTGCATTTTGGCACTAATATTATATGTTGAGGAGTTTCTTATAAAAATATAAGCCAGAAGACACATAATACAACCTACTGGAAAAGCAAGAGTGTTTATGGCAGTAGGCCAGGACACCCTTCTGAAGGAGGCCCTCTAGTCCCCAGAAGTGGAGGTGTGGGATGTGCTTGTCAGGCTTTCGTCAATACTGCTGGTTTTCAGATTCCCTAAAACAAAGCCAGGTGAAAGACTGACCCAGAACTATGGTTTTCCAAAGTCCCTGTGGGGCAACCACAGCTTCTCTAGGTAACCTGTGCCAGTGCCTGACCACCTTCAAAGGGAAGAATTCTTTCCCAATATCTCATCTAAGCCTTCCCTCCTTCAGTTTGAAGCCATTCCCCCCTGTCCTGTCACTCCAGGCTCTTGCAAGCAGTCTCTTTCCATCTTTCAGGTCACCCCTGAGCCTTCTCTCTTCTCTAGGCTGAGAAATCCCAGTTCTCTCAGCCTTTCCTCTTAGGAGAAGTGCTTCATCCCTCTGATCAACTTGGTGGCCCTTCCTAGGCCATAGCAGGGCATATGCACCATTATTTCTTACGGGACACTGCGCAGGCCTGGCATGACTAGCTGGCTTTGAGGCCTTGTGTAAAAAGGGCAGGGCTACTGCCATATCATCTTCACTAGAGCTCTCTGATAATTTTCTGACATAGCAAAGGTTAACAACATATTTTGCTGTCTTCAAAACCCAGGTCTTTAAATCAAGAGATCTCAGGATCCCCAGTTTTCAACAAATCCAAACTGAAGTGACAGCTACTGCAAGGTTCCAAGTTCTAGCAGTTGTCAAGTGTGTGGGTTCTGGGCTGCAAACCCCTCAGACTGACCCCTATTTATATCAGAGGGAGTTTATCATTCTGTTTTCTGGCCAACTGCTTTTGGTTTCCAGCTATAAAAAGCTTCTGATTGGTTTTGGTGCCACCTTCTGATCAACAAAAATTAGGCAGCTTTTACAGTGTAGCATTTTCTAATGGTGAGTTTGCATGCAGTGCATTCACAGGATGTTCAGTGGAAGCACAGAGACTGCAGTGCTTTTGCCAGGGTTACTTCATAAACCTCAACCTTTCGAGGTGGGACTACAGACACATGAATTCTTTCAGCTTAAAACCTGGCTGTGGAAAAAACTTCTCAAAATTAGAAGTCTTTAGAACAAATACTTCTGTTTTCAGAGATGTCTTGATGTGGAACTTTCAGGGTTTGCTTGGGATTTTTTTTGCCTTGTGTTTGCAATATGTCCATTCACGGTTATAGAATTTAAATATCAATGTATGCTATAAATTTTTGAATGGTAGGATGTATAAGCTCCAATATTTATGACATTAATTATATTATATCCACTTCCATAGGAACAAGACGCTTTTGTTTTACTTCAACATTCTGAAATGTGCCAGCCCCGTAGTGTTAATAAACCTACAGTGCCCTACAACACAGGTGAGTGAAATGTAGAGATAAAATATTTTTCCTGCATCTTAGTCACAGTGCTTAAGAACTAGGCATACCTTTGTTTGGATTTAAAAATTGCTGTTCATGTCCTTCAAAATATAACATGGTTGTTTTATAGATGACTTGTAGCACACAGTCTCTGTAGCCTGTGATGGTCAGAAAAATTAAATAGAAATGTACAAGATTGTGTATTTTTGATAAGAGTTGACCAAAAAAGTCTATTGAGTTGAATACAGCAATTTGTGATTTATGAATTCATCACAGACAGCTATTCAGTAGTATTCAGTGCATGCAGAAAATATTGATTGACACCTATGGTTTTCAGAGCTAGATATGTTCAAGAAAATGTGCATACTGGCAGTGACAGGAGTATCTGGGTGTGGTTAGAACCTATGGCAGTTTGACAAGTGAAGATTTTGAAAGCTTGTTCTTGCCATATGCCAGCCCCTTGTACTGCAGCTCCTCATGAAGCTGTGAAATAAACCCAGTCCGTGAACCTGTGTGGGTTAAAATTATCCTCCTGATCTTTTTTACAAGACCACTTTACTGACCTGGTTTATTGAATAATTGCACAACCAGTTATGTCAGTTCATCTTAAGAGGCAACAATTTACAGCACAGGGTAAGTAGAAGAGTTAGGTGCAGGACTGCTCTGGTCCAGCTTTGCTGCCAAAGTAAAGTGCAGTTAAACTACAGATGACAGATCATGGTCTCATTCCTCTTGACAGCATTCAGTGAAGTCCAGTGTTAATTTGGATGAGGTTTGTTACACAGTAACCAGTTTACTCATTACAAATGTTAATTGTCTACTTACTGGACTATGATTTTAAAATGTTTCCCATTCCTGCTTGCCCTTACTCCTGATCCCTATCCTTGATAGATATTTCTGACTTACCAGTTAATGTGACTGTATGGACAGTTTGACACAGCTGAAGACATGGAAATCTCCAGCAAGGAGTAGCAAGAACCCTCGTAACACTGGCCAGTTGCTGTCAGAACAAAACCTTTTTCTATCAGCAGCAGATTTTGTTTCAGGAATCTGTCCACATGCAGACACCAACTCTGTTACCCTGCAGTCTTTACCTCTCTTACTCAATGATTCAGTCTGTTCAGAAACATTGAGGTCATTGTGTGGGATTTGACCGGCGCTGTGGTCAAGTTGGCAATGGCCATGAATCAAGTAAGGTGAAACACTTGTTTCAGGAGAGTTTGTTGGAGTGGAGTAGTTATTTTGTTCATTTTCAAACATGCAGCATCTCCAAAACTAAAAATGCTTGCTTTTGAATGCTGTTTGTTACTCAGATGGTTAAATTCTGGTCTTTGGGGAAAATGTTGAAGAAACGTTTGTTTGATAATTTCTCTTTCGAACTGCAGACTGGGTCCTTCATTTCTGTCCTATCCGTATCAACTAGTATGAGAAAAAACCCTAAGAACTTCCATGGAGTAAGAGCTTCAGTTCTTGAGCAAACCTGTGGATTTGAAAACTGTTGTTACAGTCCACTGGATCCACAGGCAGCACATTTCATTGCCTGTTTCAAAGATGGCAGGCAGGGTATAGTAAAGGGTGTGCTTGTTAGTCACATGTTGTCCCAGCAAGGACAAAACTCTTCTTTGTTTCTTGGCCTGTGGGTAGTCTATAGGACAGAAGTACTCGTCTAGAAAGATCCTCTTGCTGCATCTGGCCTGTTCTAAGGATTAGTACACAATCTTTTCACAAAGTTCCTTTAGGTGAATCATATATGGTGGAATGCCCTGGAAATGAAAAACAGTTTTTTGCATTTTATCTCTCTGGTACTGGGATAGCAGAGCTTTGCAAAGGGTGTTTGGGTAGATTTGGAAACAAACTGCCTTCTAGAAAAGTTGGACTTTACATCACAGTGTTAACACCAAGGAGTCAGAACATCTGTCCTCTTGTGTGATTCCAGTGACCAGAAGAGCCTTCAGAGTCTGTGTATTGGGGCAGCCACTTCTCCATGCCCTAAATCACAGCTTTTTAGTGGATACATTCATTAAACCCCAGTCATCACTTGATTTCTCACATAAATCCAACTTATAATGGCTGTACCTTGAGTGGTGTGGACTTCGTTCCTAACATGTGCTTCCCCTTGCTTTGTTACTAGGGGAGATCCAGCCATAGTCAGCAGTTAAAAGCCACTTTTGAGTGATTTACGCCTATCTTGACAATATTTGTAGAGATGTATTTGACTGAAGAGACTATGTAGAAGGGTGGGACAATATTACCTGATACTTTTAATTTTAGTGAGACTTTTGAAAAATAAAGTTCCTCTTATACATGTAATAGAAATAAATTGCATGTATCCTCTGAAAGTAGCTACCACAACACCTCATTCATATACACTGCTGCTGATAGAAGTAGAGGAGGACCTGACAGATTTTCTCTTGTTCTTCAAAAAAATAAATTATGCTCTTTTCAGTAGACTGAAAGCTCTGCTTATCTATCAGAGTGTGTAAAACCTAAGAAGGTACAGAGAGGTGCTTGATATGCCAGATATGAGGAGAGACTTTGAAAGTATGTTCTATCAAAGAATTTTAGAAATATTCATCTAGGGAATCAAAAAGACAACATATGTCCCTTTCTAAATCCTGCAGTCAACAATACTGAAGGCAGTGGCCCTTTTCTTCCTTTTCCATTGCACAGACTTTCCTCACTTCCTCTCTACCGCCAGTGTATCTTTACTCTTTTTTTTTCTTTTCTTGCAGCTTTGTGTTTCAAAGTGCCCAGACAGGTTTGCAACATACATTGATGTTCAGGCTTCCTACAGATATAGACCAGATCAGTGGAATTACTTCAGGCAGTTCTGCAAACCTGGCTTTAACAATCCTCGCAAGGTGTGTATCTATCAGTAGGTGATGGAATATATTTTTTCTTCAATCAAAGTGTAATGTGCATGATTTTACTGAGCTGCATCAAAGACTTGAATTATCTGATATCACCATCTAAGCACATGTCCCATTTATGTGATTTGACAGTTGTTTAAACCAGGGTGAAGGTCTTGTATGCATACTAAATTCCCCACTCTTTAAATGGTTGCTTTTTGTTTAAAAGAATATCTGCAGCTACCCATGTAGCTGCAGTACTGTGGTAAGTACTTAGGTACTCCACAGCAGTAGAACAGTGTGTCTCAAACCAATTCTTAAGGCTCGTAAGTCATCTATAACTACTTAGAAATTTAGCTAGGAAAATTAATCTATCCTTCGTGTTATTGATTTTGCACTCAAATTTACTGTGTTATTTCTCCAGTCTTTTAAACACCTTGCAATTCAGCTATATTACTTGTGCTAAATTCTTACTCTTCTTTAAGAGGAAAGGTGAAGGGGAGGCAAGGAACAATTGCCCAGTCACTTCTGGCTTAGATGCTGATCCAAAGTGAACAGGTCTTTTCTTTTTTTGTCACTAGAAAAGAAAAGAATAGTCTTTTCCCAAATCACAATGACAGTTTGGATTGTCACTTAGATCATGAATGTATCTTGCAGCTCCGCCAGCCAAGTTTGTGGAGGAGGCTGCAAAGCCCAGTTTGGGACATTCCGTCAGGCTGGATGAGAAATGAAAACCGTGTAGTTATACTGCTATATATTCAGAATTCCTATTTTTCCCCTTTTTAGTCTGTTGCTCAAGTCCTACGTGATGAAGATTGTCCTTCGATGATCATTCCAAGCAGGCCTTGTGAGTGGTTCTACTTCTTACACACGTCATAGCAGATTGTGAGCATTCACATTAAAGCACAGCTCCAGTTTGAAAAGTGTTTTTCATAGTGGCAAGGTCACTATGAACTGTCTGTTATCTGACAGTCACATCCATTCAATTTTAAAGAGTTTGAAAATATAAATATTTATTAATACTTCTTCTAACTGTCGTCTGGAAACATTCAGCATGTGATCAGGTCAAGCTGAGCTCTTTCTTGCTCTTGAATCATCACTGATACCAAAAGTTTTACAACTCAAATTGTGCATTTCAAAATATGTGAGGAAGCAACCCCACTGGCATCAAGAAAATGTTACGAATGTGGGAAGGCTCATATGGGCAGCTGTTGAAGTTCACATGATACTTCAGCCCAGTTACAGTGCAGCTCTCTTTTCAGCTGCAGTGCTGGCTATGCAGGGCGTACAGAGGAATTAGGGGGTCAAAAATGTTTCTGTCACTATGGTCAGCAGGTATTTCTGAGTAGATAACCACAGATCTCAGAGCTCCTCTCAGCTGCAGAAGTGTAATACTGACCCAGAAGCTTATGCAAATAAGAAATTGCTGTTTATTTTTGCCATGCTTTAAAACGGACATCATGTAAACCGGGGACAGTTTTCAAAAAGAGAAAATATGGATTCAGCTTTAAAAACATACTAAGAATTTGTATTAAAACTGATGTACTGACCCAAAAGACAGAAAATATTATGCAAAGAAACCATTATCTTCTTTTAGACTACAGCAAGGGGCAAGGATTACAGAGGGAGGAAAAGAGACATGCTACTTAATTATTTAGTCAGAATAATTGCTGGGGTAGATATACCAGACTGAATATTGAACCCTGGCATCAGTATTTATTGGAATCTGATAAGGAAAGCACTGAATGGTTATATAAAGTACAGCTGTGTAGGAGGACTGACCTGCTCTTCCCTTTGGAATAAAACCCAGGACTTTTTGCAGCAAAGAACAGGGCAGCATAAATGAGTGTGCAAACGTCTCTCCTTTTCTCTCTTTTTTATTATCTCCTCCTCCCTCTGTCTAACCAATAGTTTCTGTCTTTTTTCCATTGCTTCCTCTCCAAGAATATCTAGTGATAGTGGCTGGTACTGGAACTCATCTGGCATAAGAGGAACTGACACTTGCTGTTATGTATTGTTTTGGGTGCTAGTACCATTCGTGACCAGTCAAGTTGAGTCTGTCCCTGGGGGCTGGTCTGATTATTACCATGAAATGGCATATTTGAGAAGCTGCAGTTTTTGTAAGCTGCCCAGATACTGACAGAGAGTAAGTTCCACATTTATTACAAATTCTTAAACTTTTACATATACTACTGTTGTTGTTTGGTAGGACCTAGAATCTTCAGTTGAAATCTATGAACCCACCCTGCCTGAGCTTGGACAAAAAGCCCCAGAGCATAAAAATCATAATCTTGAATGTAATGGCTCTTCCAAGATGTGTCAAATCAGCATATTGTTAGATAATCAGTTGACTGCAAATCTGAAATTATTTAAATATGTTACAAAAGAAGCTTGACATGAAATGTGATATGCATACTTTGTTTTGATACTTTGAACAGTTCTTAAGAGATGCTTCCCAGACTTCTCCACGAAGAATGGTGTGTTGACCGTGGCAAATCAGACGACGTTCAAAGATGGAAGAGGGAAAACAAGAAATGTAACTGATCTCAGGGAAGCTGCAAAGTAGGTTTTACACTTCTTCAGTGTTCATTTGTTGGATTCTGAGATTGTGCAATAATTTAGGAATTAAAAAATAATCAGAATCTCTTGTAGCCAATGGCCAAGGGGTACCCAAGCAAGACTTGGTAGTAAGTGGTCTCTCTGTGCCTGAGCACTCCCAAAGTTCGATTAAGGAAATCCAGCAGTGTGGTGTGCAGAAAGAAGCAAAAAGTTTTAGTCTGATTGTCTCATTGGTTTTCGTTTGGTTAAATCATTCTTGTTTTTCCTAACAAAAATTAGTTTTGCTAGGAAAGTTCAATGAGGTTCAAGATGCAAACCTCCTGCTGCAGGATCCAGGCCAGCCAGTGGTGGCCTTGACTATCCTCTTCTGTGGTGGCCTTTCCACTACCGTGGGCATCTCACCTCAGCATGGTGCTACTGCTTTTGGGAAAAAAACAATGTACTGGGCTATTCTTAGAAAAAAAAAATAATACAGGCAAGCACTTTACAGGGTAGGAAAACAGTTCCATAAAGTCAGCCTTTTGCTTCACTGAGCTGCTTTCTGACTCTATGCTATTAGCAGTCCTAGAGTCACAACTGTTTGGCCATTGTTACATTGCAGATATGAATAGTATACACTCTGGCAATAAAGCCTTTTTAAATTTTTTTTTTCTTTTCACAAATTTTAGAGACACTCTTATGCAGTTTTTTTCTTTGCTATAACTGTGATTGATGTTGGCTTGATGACAGAACTGGAACTGAAGAATCGTAATATACTTTTATCACTAGCAAAGATATTCCAAATTCTTTCACTGAGCCTATTTGTTGTTTAAATAAATGTGCTTTTCTACCTGAAGCAACCTTTGCTTTGATTTGTCTTTTCTCAGCGGCATCAATAATGTCCTGGATGCAAGATCAGTTGGAATGAAAATTTTTGAAGACTATGCCATTTCTTGGTATTGGATTTTAATGTAAGATTTTTATGGGTATTTTTAATTTTTTCAAACTCACTCTGGAGCATGCAGGAAATAAAAAAAAAAATACATCATTTATGTGTTTGGTACCAATCCTACTTTAAAACTCAAGGAGCAACTGTAATTTCCTTTCATCACATGATAATAAAATTGTTGTGGTTCTGTGCATGAGATAAGGATAGTACAGCATGCGTACCTAGAGCGTCAGTTGATCTGGGGTAGCTTTTTAACGTCCTGCCAGACAGAAAATCCGAAGGTGCTGTGTTCTCTTGCAGGACCAATCTGCATGGCAATTCCAAAACTCAAAGATCTGAATTAAGTGACTTTCAAACCAGTTGCAGTTGCGAAGTGTCATTAATGTATATGTATAAAAACCCCACATAATTTCTAAATTCATAGTAGCGATATATAGTTAAACAAGTCCATAACTCCAATGCAGCAGGCAAAGCAACATCAAGAAAAAAAGTATTGAACAGTATTAACTTCATTTTGCACTTAATACTCGCTAATCACCATTTAATTAAAACAAATTCTAAACAAAAGAAGTAGCTACTTTGCTGAAGCAAATATGTAAGTATTTGTGCATTCTTAATTAATTAATACTAGTTTGGATGGACCAGAGTGTTGATCAGTTTAAACAGGAACAGAAGCCATTGCCAGGTGAGAGCCTGTAACATCCACACATTAAGCATTAGTCAAGCCTGAATACAAATCCATGACAATAAATACATACTTCAGATAATAATATGGAGAATTACTTCAGAAACATCAGTTATGCTTTTAAAGGTGTTCAGTCACTGGTGGAAGGACAGCTTTCTCATAGTCTGATACCATGCTCACGGTCATTAGTGGCAGGAGACTCAGAGATATTCACCAAGCTTGGTTCTCTACCCCTTATTGGAAGCAGGCTTATGGTATGGATTCTTTCAAAGGAGATATCACTGAACAAATAGGCCAGACAGAGAAGGGACAACTTTTTTTAACAGAAATTCTAAATACTGAAGCAAGTTTCTATGTTTCAAATATGATATTTTTTGTAGGGAATTGTTGCTACTTTTAAAGTAGTTGGATAGGAGTTACTTCACCTTTTCACCAAATGAGGGCAGACATCAAACTATTTGTGGACAAATATGTTTCAGTGCTACAGTTTGGGTGATGACAATGAAGGCTTGACAGTGAAGGGAGGTTGGATTAAAAATTAAATAGGGAGTTGCTGTCATCTTTTTGGCATACCCACAAAGGACTGCTGCTTTCAAGCCTCAGTTTAAGGGAATCAGTCTGTTGAAGACAGTTGTTATTGTGTACTCAGTTTTGGTGCTACTAGGACTCATTTATGTAAGAGGACTTTAGATAAAGGTAATTTACTGTTTTCCAGAAAGAGTCATAAGCTCCAAAACAACAACTTTTCTTGAGGAATACATTCTGAATTTCATTAAGGCATTCAGAAAGGGAAAATACATGAAGCTAGGAAGACTTGAAAGGGCTAGGACTTAAGATGAGCTTACAAAGGTTTGACTAAACGATCTGGTGTTATTTTTTTATCTTTTCCTTCGCCCATCTGTCCTAGTTTGCCCAAAACATCCGGTTTTGATTGTTTATGATCAGGCTGCCCTATTTTTTAGCTGTGGTTATTGGCTCAATAAACTGGGAATGTTCAGAAGAAAAGTTACTGAACACAGCAAGAAGAGGTTTTAAATTTTTTTGAGTCTGTACTAATAAAAAATTCTGATGTAACACCTACTGAGAATCAAGAGACATGAGATGTTCTGTGAAGCGTCTGAGCTGCATGTTTATTGGATGGGATTATTATTTATATTGCTTTATTCACAATGATTTAGAAAGCCTCACTGAGTAAAAAGGCTTTTTGCTGTAATTTTCTCCTTTTTGATTTGCTTTCTGGGAGTGAAATGAAAATAAATATTTCCTTACCCTACACTTTAAGAAGAGAAGACACTGTAGATGGCTTTCGTAGGGGGTCCAAAGATGGCTCTTAAAAGTTTCTTTTTATGCATCATAGTGCCCTGATCATTTCCTCTTCTGATGAGTAGAAAGAGTCACTGCTTTTTCCTCCTAAATTTAATTCTTCTTCTTTTTTTTTTTTTAGGAAGCTCCTAGAATGTTATTTACTAACACTGTTTTTTTGCAAGCAGGGATTTTCAATGGAGGACATAAATCACCAACTTCCCCTTACATAGGTATTCCTCCAGTTTAACTTTCTGTACTGTAGATTAGACTGTGACCTGAAAAAGATAGAGGGTTGTTCAAGTGGTGTAAGTGACAAAAAGAGCATTGTATTAGTCCCATTCAGCCAGTCTGAGAACCTAGTGCCTACAAACATTTCAGGCTCTGCCCTGTAAGATCATCATATATAAGCTGTTTGTTTGTAATAGCAGATAATGGCCATGAAAATGTATTTCATAATGAAGATTTTGAAATACATTTTTGCAATTGATTCTCTTATGTGAGATGAAGTGACCCTCATTTGGAGTAACAGGCATACAAGGAAGTGAATAGATTCTCACACTCATTTTCCCTGTGTTTATTTCTTCTCTTTCTAGTGGGCTGTTCATTGCAATGATGCTGAGTCTGCTCTTCCTTGTGTTACTGAGGTTCACGGCTGGGGTTCTCTTCTGGATTTTCATCTTTGGTGTGATTGGAATTATAGGTTATGGTAGGTGTAATCTTCTAGCCTCTGAGGGTATCTTTCCTTATTGCTTAAGTTTGGACAAGAAAAATCAGTAGTTACATCAATTAAATGGTACAGTTGGGTGAATTAATGCCTAGTTTGAGATAAAGTTAAGTGAGAAGGACTTAAATGGCAGCAAAATGTAGAAGAATCCAGCTGTGCTGATACATAGCACCAGATGTAGTAAACTGTCTTATCTATACACAGTATGTTTAGTCTGTCATCACTTGTACCAATATTATAATTGACGAGGCTCATAGTGATGCATTTTTGGGTTTTGCTTACCTGATAGGTTGAAGACAAAACACTTGGCTTGTAAAAGATTTTTGTTAAAATTTGTCTTTGCATTCTTCAGAAACACTCATGTTATATTGATTCTCTTTTAAAAGGCATCTGGCATTGTTACTGGGAATATGATCATCTTAAAGGAATACCTGGATCTGACCTCACTGTTTACGATATTGGATTCCAGACAGACTTCAAAGTGTACCTGCAACTGAGGCAAACATGGTTAGCATTTAGTAAGTGCCCTTTAAATTTGGTATCTGTTAACATATATTCAGGAGAATCAATCAGTGTCTTGCTACAGTTTCTGCCCTGTTAAATCTCCTCCTACATATGTTGCTTAGAGAAGAAAACAATTCTATTTCTTTGTACTGTGCAAAAATGTGCTTTTTTAAAATGAGACTAGTATATTTGTAAAGGGATATAATGCAATCATAATAGTGATACGAATGAAAAATCCTTGTGTTATTAGCATTCTATTTCCTGTGTGTTCAGTCTTTATCATGGGGAAGTAGAAGGCAATAATCAAGTTACTCCTGATGAAGATGCATAAGGAGAGGCATTTTGCACTCTCAGTTTGTTTTTTCTCCCTCTTTGAGGGCTCCAGAATTGTGGTTAATAACTAATGAGTAACTACATCTTGGTATCTTAGAATCATAGAATATGCTGAGTTGGAGGGGACCCATCAGGATCATCAAGTCCAACTGCTGGCCCTGCACAGATACCCCAACAATCCCACCATGTGCTTAAGAGCATTGTCCAAATGCTCCTTGAGCTCTCGCAGCCTTGGGGCCATGACCACTGCCCTGGGGAGCCTGTTCAGTGTCCAACCACCCCCTGGGGAAAGAACCTTTTCTTAATATCCAACCTAACCCTGCCCCAACTCAGCTTCAGTCATTTCCTCAAGACCCGTCAGTCTTCACAGTCTTCACAGAGTGAAGGGATCTGTACCTGCTCCTCCGCTTCACCTCATGAGGATGTTGAAGACCCTGATGAGATCTCCCTGTGATTTACATTCATGTCACTGAATTTTCTTGGAGTCCAGTCTAAGACTGTGGAATGAACCATAGCAAATTTCATCACTTTTCTTTTCAAAAAGTGCTCTGTTGCCTTTTTCTACAAGGGCTGTGTATTGCAAACAATATCTTCCTGGAACAAGGCAGCCTGCAGCACACATATTCCTCCCCAAGAAAGGAGGGACAGAAGAGAGAACAAATACCTGTCCAATATTGCATTCCTGTTACTGTTCTATTAGAAGGCACACAGACACTTAACTGATGATGACATGAGCTAAAACACTGTCACTCCCTATTGGTAGCTAAATTAATAGAGCGGTAGTATGTTGCTTAAATCTCCTTTCTCTTCTTTGTGTGTTCATTTACCTCTATGTTGGATCATTGAGATCATGAGGCACCTTCTATAATTGTTGAGGCAGAGATTTTTAGTATGCTATCCCTAGAGAATATTGGGGCTTTATTATGTTTTTTTTTTTCTTCTAACCCTTCAAGCTCTTTTCCTGCCTAATTCCTGGCAGCCAGTGTGTAGTTTATCTATAAGTAAGTGTCACTTTCAGATGAGTAAATAGAGGTACTCAGGAATTAAATTGCTTTTTCAACATCAACCCAGCAAAATAAATAGTTAAATATCCTTGAAGAAAATGTAGTCATAGTCCTAGTCTAGAACTCATCATGTACTGACATTGCTTGCCTTTTTCACAACGTTTGGAACAAGTACCTTAACTTAACAGAGCTGAATTGGAATGAGGCCAACTTTAAAGAAACCTGGTCTTACATTTCTTCATGGGAAAATGATACTGAAATGTGTAACAAAAACTTTGTTTTGAACAAGGTCTGTGGCTCTGAGCACCACAGCAGTCACTTGGCACCTGCAATTCTGTTGCCAGGAGTAGTGGTAATACTTGGGATTGCAATTTAACATCATCTGTGAGTACCTGGGTCTGATATTCTGAGACTATGTCTGAGCTGTGGGACCTAAAGCCAAGTCTCACGTTCCTTTGCAAATCTCCATACGGGTTTAAGTATGTTTGTGGATACTGTCCCTTCTGTCTTCCTATCCCTCCACAGAACTTCTTATGTGCAACCACCCACACCTGCTGGGCTGGTTTAAATGTTATCTAACGATCCAAAGGACAAAAAAATTAATGGATATGTCTCAGAGTCAGAGGAGATGTGCTTCAGGCATTAAAGACTTCCCTACATGGAAGTCCACAGAATTGTCTTACTTTCTACTGCAGAAGTAGGTTTTGAACCAATAGAAATCAGACAGAAGCAGACCCTTTACCCAGATGAGGGTTATGGTTCAAATATTGCTTATAACTAAGAGAGGAAATGTTCTGGAACGTGGTGCTCTCAGAGCTCTAACCTCTCAGATCAAGTGTGTACTATTCCAGCAGCACAACTGGAAGGTGGAAGTAATTTGTCCAAAACTGTCCAATTGTAGTCTCTTCTTTTTTTTTTTTTTTAATTTTAGCTCAAATGAGGTGAAAGGAGCTCATGTCAGGTTAACACTCAAACAAACCTATTGATTTTAGTGCATCTAAATTTTAGAACAGCACTCTTCATGAAAAAGTTGTCTCTTCTTCTCTTTTTTTTATTATCTAAGTGCTACAAAAGAGCAGCATTATCGTATGAACATGCAAAATCCTTGTTTATGAAAACTAGAATTTGTAAAGGATGAATTGTATCTAAAGCTAGATGCTGCAGTTACATTAAAGTAAATTTTTATCTTTGTCTGAGAATTACATGTTCCATTTTTCTTTGAAAAATATAAATGCTAAGATCAGGGTCCTACAAGTTCTGACTAGCTCTCTGCATATAGAACTTCCTTACAGTTCAACTTACAAACCTGTGAAGTGGGATTGAAATTTGACAGGTGCAGTTGGAGAAAGAGAACTGCTCAAGTAGAGAATTTTATGGAGTTCATGAACAGTAGTAAAAAAAATTACAGAGGCAACATATTGGTTTGGTTCTTGATAAATCTGACTTTTTTGTTTGTTTGCTTACAGTGATAATACTTTGTGGTGTTGAAGTCATAATCATACTGATGCTGATCTTCCTCAGGAATCGGATCCGGATTGCTATTGCACTGCTGAAGGAAGGGAGTAGGTACGTTTGTCTGATTTTAATATATCTTGAATTCTATTAAACGAGCTCTAGAGGACACTCATCTCAAGCTCCATCTTGTACTACCAAGGGCAGAAATTTAGGGGTTAAAATACAACACTGGATTTGTTGAACAGAACGGGTAATATAATTTTTTTGCAAATAGGCTATGATCTCATAGGCCTTAGAAGCAGAGCTCTGTTGTTAAAACACAGAGAAGTTAGCTCTGAGTTTTTCTGTATGCACTTCCTTGTGGTTTTCTGCTATCTCAGTTGACATTGTTGTTCCCAGGAATCAGGATTAGGGATTTTTGTGATGGGATTAAGAAATACTGAAGTTCAGCATTCAGCCAGGTACCTGTTTCCTGTCTTATGCTGCTGTGCAATTAGAGCATAGCAATTAATTTTGGCAGCACTAAATTAAACTCTTTAATTCCTCTACATTAAAATCCAGGAACACCTTTAGCACTCTTCAAAACCTTTGCTCACAACCTTGGAAGGATTTTAGAAAGTTCATAAACTTCTTGCTGAGAAGCAATAACATTCTGTAGTTTTTCAGCAGCATGGAAAGGTCACTTGAGGAATAAGGTTTTACTCTTGTGCGTATTTCATGAGATGAAACACTGTATGTAATTACTGTAAACCTAACAGACCATGCCCTGTATTCAGGAAGATGAAAAATAAGCTGCTAATGCCTGGAAGTCAAATTATGTTTTTCAATACCTTTTAACTATTTTTTCAAAAATATTACAATTGTAATGCTAATAATTGACTTGAAATTCATAGTCAAAAACAAAAGTTGTTACTCAGCTTGTTGGAATAATTTCCATGGTCTTAGTGGTAACTAAGAGGCCTACCATTAACTGCTGAACACAGCTAATATGTTGTGATTATTTCTCAGACACCATAAGGCTGTGTCCTCCCCTGTGACTTTTACATCTCTGGACTCAGACAACAATTGCTTTGTTGCTCATAAACTCCTGATTGCACATGACAATTTCCTTGCATTCCCCCCTGCATTTGCTACTTTACTTGTAGAAACTGAATAAATTTTTCTCCTTTTGCTTTCTGGGAACTGTATCCTATAAAACAAATAACACCAAAGTGCCATAAGTCGTAGGAGAAATACTGTAGGAAACAGTACTGACAAAAAGGCTTCTGATAGGCTTACAGGGTCACAGGAAAGAAAATTTAGAGTAACTGGACATAGGTGACAAGCGTGTAAAGACTGTTAATGACTGTAAGCTTCAGTGAACAAAGCACATGTTCTCTGAATTCACATCTAGTGAGATCCCCAGTTGGAGCTGTTCCCTTCTGAGATAGCTGCAGGCAGTTTACCAAGAGGGGATATATTAACTCCCTCTCTTACAGAGAAGTTAGCGCTGGCAGAGTAGGAACTGGCATTCTCAAGTTCCTGCTCACTAGTCACATTCTAGCCAAAGGAATTAGCAGTAGAATGTCACTCTCTAAAACATAAGCCTTGATGTTAAAAGAAGCCCTCTATGCTGTCAGCAGCGAAAGGCCATTATTCTTCTTGCCTGCCAGTAGCCAAAGGTGAGCACCACTCATCTATGGCACATGCAAGGAAAGTCATGTCACAGGAAGCTGTAAGCGTGTCCTGGCATTGCAGAAACGACTGTCTCTGCCTGAAAATAGCTAGCACTTAAGGCAGGAAAGGAGCTGGGAACAGAGTTGTCAGATACACAGTAGAACAAGGTAATTTCAGGTCTGTAGGAGCTGAAGGGAGAGCACAGGATGAGCAGAATGAGATAAGGACATGTAATGTCTGCAGCAGTCAGCAGGGAAATGTCATGGAAATCGGTCACTGGCCTGTAAGGAGGTGGATATGTGAAGCAGTCATGAAGAAGGAGAAAGGAGAAGACAGGCTGGAACATGGCAAATTGATAAAGTTCACTGTAGTACTGTTGATAAAAAATTGAGTGGTAGAAATTACAAAGTCAAGACTTGAAGACATTTGAATAAAGTTCCTGCAGTATTCTGAGATCCCAGTGCTAGATTACGTTATGACCATCAATAAGAATCTCAAAGTAAAATTGCTAGAAGAGGACTGCTAAAAAGCTTGTTTCTAGAATTGTTGTAGCTTATTGATATGTTTTGTTTCTTTCATAGGGCTATTGGCTATATAATGTCTACGCTGTTCTACCCCATCGTCACCTTCATACTCATTGCAGTTTGCATTTCCTACTGGGCTGTTACAGCTGTGTATCCTTCTATATACCTCTGTGGAGCAAATCTTCTGGTCTGCAAGACTAGATAATTCTCTGCTATTTCATGTTAATCGAAGCAGTGTTAAGAGGGTTGTTTGGTCACTTGGCACGTCATGTACTTGCCGCACAATTGCATGTGATGTACAAATTAGACAGTGCATTTAATCTAATTAAAAAGAACTGGACTAAAATTTACGCCAAGGCAGCGGGATCATACAAGGCATTGTGTACTACTAAAAGCTGACTTTAGGGACTAAAAAGGGCCCTCAGCAAAGTGAATATGGTCTTTAATGTGCTATGGGCCTGGTGTTAATGGTCTCTTAGTTAACTGGGGGTGGAGTGGGCTCCATATGTGTTTTATTCAGAAAAGTATGAGAAAGAAATGAGAGAATATATAGTGCACTGTCTTCTCTGAATTGCCTGACAGCAACCACAGTTTGTTCCCCAACAGTAGGGGTTTGGTAAGGATTAAGAAAGGGGAAACTGCTATTTGAAAACCTGTTTTTTATTCTTTCATTCACAAAGAGGGTCAGTTGCTACTGATTGGTAATTCATCCTTATGCTCTGTATCTACTTCCACCAAAATACAAACTGTCAAAGAACTACTGCATAGTCTGCCTTGTCAAAGATAGATATGCAGGAGAGATAAAGACAACTTTCAAGGTTATACCCTCTGCCCGTTCTGGTCAGGGGTTATTACAGCTCTGGAGTGGAGTTTGCCTTAGTTCTCTAAGGAAAAAGAGTATTCAGTCTTGTCTGTCAACCCTTCAGATACATCTCTGCATAGCCAGAGAAGTTTTTGTGTTACCTGCACAAGTTTTTTAGAGCTCTACACCCACTGCCAAATCCTAAGTTGCTCAAAACCTACAGTTCTGTGATTCCTCCTTAAAATATTTTGTTCAGTTTTCTTGCCACATCAGGAGAACCTGTGTATAAAGTCATGGCTAATCAAACACTGTGCAAGTACGCAAACCTGACTTGTGACCCAGAGGTAAGTGTAACAAATATTTACCTATAGTGAGAGCTATACTAATTGCATTTCTTAGCCACTGTTAAAGGCGGTGCTAGTAGAAAATGTGCATATTTCAAGTAATGATTCCTCATGTTAAATCTGAAAATATTACCTAGTGTTCAGGTAATACTTCTTTGTTCAGGGAATTTTACAGACATAAACTAGTTTTTCTGCTAAATTGTCCTGTAAATATTAACCATTCTAATTTACAGGGTGAGAAAGGAAGACAGAAGTAAAACTTTATTGGTATTCTTGAATTCATGAGAAGTCTGTTTTGTGGTCCTCCAAAGGAAGTGGTAGTGTTTGAAAGCTGTGCCTTAAACTTGCCCAAGGACTAGCCATGATTTGAAGCAGAAGCTTAGCTTCCTTTGGCACAATAATTACCTTTAGGAAGCTCCAGAAATATTTGTATTTTTTAATCTAAATTTTGCCTTCGGTCAAAAATTTTTACTTGACTGGGTTTGAATTTAAGGATGTTTATAAAACTAGAAATATTTATCAAATGTTACGCACCTGAGGAAGAATAACCCCACGCGCCAGCACAGGCTGGAAAAGCAGCTCTGCAGAGAAGGACCTGGTGGTCCTGGTGGATAACAAACTGTCCCTGAGTGTGTCCTGGGGGCCAAGAAGGCCAGTGGGATCCTGGAGTGCATTAGGAAGAGCATTGGCAGCAGGTCAGGGAGGGGATCCTGCCCCTCTGCTCAGCCCTGTGAGGCACATCTGGAGTGCTGTGTCCAGGTCTGGGCTCCTCAGGACTGGGGGGACTTGGAGCTCCTGGAGCAGGTCCAGTGGAGGCTGCGGAGATGATGAAGGGACTGGAGCATCTCCATTATGAGGAAAGGCTGAGGGAGCTGGGGCTGTTCAGCCTCGAGGGGAGATGCTCCCCAGCGTCTGTCAGTGTCTGCAGGGATGAGTCAAAGGATGGATCAGGCTCTGCTCCAGAGTGCCCAG
Source organism: Platyrinchus mystaceus (assembly GCA_035041135.1). NCBI lineage: Eukaryota > Metazoa > Chordata > Aves > Passeriformes > Tyrannidae > Platyrinchus > Platyrinchus mystaceus. The sequence continues at coordinate 87,764 of JAWWLV010000005.1, forward strand.
CAATGGGACAAGAGGAATGGGCAGGAACTGGTGCATTAAATTTCAGTGTACTGCTGTGGTTATGTATATACCAAAGAATTCCTCAACCTGCTGATGTCCGAACACTGCAAAAGAAAGTAATTAAAATTGGTTTGGTTTTATTTCATGCCCAAACCGAGCAAATACATGAAATGAACAATAGAATTAGGGAAAAGTAATTTGATGTAAAGACTATTCTTTTAATACTCTGAGATACATAAAGAAAGTTGTGAACACATCCATAGGTTGTGTGAAATGGCATAGCTCAGTTGTTTTTGTCTCAGCTGTGGTGATCTACCTGAATGTCAGATTTGGCCTCTGGTTTTCAAATAAATATATATTTTTTAATGTGAGCAGATTTTCTTTAATGAAACTGAAGTATTTATGTATCTTAAAAGTAGATTTCTGAAATTCAAATTCCATTTATGTAAGTTTTGGGCATGTGGTGAACAACCCTGTTTGCTACCACCTAGTTTAAAGTTAAGCATCTCATAAGTCATTGATATGAATCTTTAAATATGTAAACATGTTACATGGTGTTGGAGTGCAGTTTTTAATGAACTAATGAAACATCAAGCAGAATTATGGCATTTAAATTAACCCACTAAACTTCAGAGGCTGTCTACACAGAATGCCTTGCTTATGATTGTGTTGTTTATTTTTCTCTCTGTTCAGACTTTTAACACCACCAATGTGACTAAATTGTGCCCGGGTGCTCAGTGTACTTTTGCTTTTTATGGAGGAGAAAGCCTGTACCATAAGTACATCTTCATCTTCCAGTTAGCCAATGCCTTTGTCTTTCTCTGGCTGGTGAACTTTGCAATTGCACTAGGTCAGTGTACTCTTGCTGGTGCCTTTGCCTCTTATTACTGGGCCTATCGAAAACCAGCTGATATTCCACTGTGGCCGCTCTTCTCTTCATTTGGACGAGCAATACGGTAAGAATGCAGCTGTATGTGAGCCTGGTCATGAATCCAGCAAGTGCTGTTTGTACATCTGTGGAAGCCAGTCTTAGAATAGCAGATGAAAATGATTAGTCAGCATCGTGGTTTAATCTCAGTAGCAGGCGAGCTCCTGCAGCTACTCGCTCACTTCTTCACAGAGGGATGCGGGAGAGAATCCAAAGGGTGAAGGTGTGAAAACACATGGGCTGAGAGAAAGACAGTTTAATAGGTAAAGGAAGGCCACATGCACAAGCAAAGCAAAACAAGGAACTCATTCCCCATTTCTCATGGGCAGGAAAATGTTCAGCCATCCCCAGGACAGCAGGGCTTCATCATGCATAGCAATGACTTGGGAAGACAAACTCCATAACTCCAAATGTCCCCCTATTCCTCCTCCTCCTGCCAGCTATTACTGCTGAGCATGACACCTTATGGTGTAAGATACCCCTGGGGTCAGTTGGGGTCAGCCATCCTGGCCATGTCCCCTCCCAGCTCCTTGAGCATCCCCAGCCTGCTCGCTGTCAGGGCATGGTGAGGAGCAGAACAGCCCTCAGTGCTGTGCAAGTGCTGCTCAGCAGGAGCTAAAACATGGCTGTGTTATCTGCACTGTCTTGGTCACAAATCCAAAATATAGGACAGCACAAGCTTCTATGAAGAAAACTAACTCTAGTCCATCCAAAACCAGTACAGTCAGGAAAATATATTTGTTAGGGGAAGGCTGAATGCTGTAGCCCAGGATCCTGTACCCCCCCCAAGGCTGCTGCAGCTCCCTGTCTCTAGGTCCAACCTAAGGCTGAGCAGGGATTCTCAGTAGACACACACCCCAAATACTTGTATATAACACATGTATGTACAGATTGACAGACACAGCACTCAAAAACACCAGCAGCACCAGTGGCTTCGTCCTGTTTGGCAGATCAGGATGAAGGTCCATTAGTTTATGGAATTCCCACTAATGGACCTTCCTCCACTTATGATTTTATTTATATATACATACACATGTACATACATGTATTATTGTACACATACGTGTGTGACATAACAGTCATATATTTTGTTTTAGATACCACACAGGTTCGCTGGCATTCGGCGCCTTAATTCTTGCAGTTGTCCAGCTTATTAGAGTAATACTGGAGTACTTGGATCACAAACTGAAAGGTGAGGTTTATGAATCTGCTGTAGGTTGGTAAGACCTCCTTTGCTAAATTATTTCTTTACTTTCCCAAGTGGTTTTTAGCAATGAAAAGAGATTAATTCCACATTATCCTTTGTAGTTTCATTTGAAACCAGTAAATTTATGCTAATTTACTCAAATTGAGTTTATGTTCTTTGGAATGTAATGTAAAGTTCAGGTGAGATGTGGATCTGATCTAATTGAAAGCTAGTGAGATAAATTTGGTTGAGAGAGTCCATACTTAAAAGGAAAGAAATAATGTTTCTTCTTTTGTCACAATTTAAGATTTTTTTAATAGCTTTCTGAAGATGGTTCATGAATTCTATGTATGATGTACTCTCTCCTGGTTTTTTTAGGTACTCAGAACTCCTTCACTAGATTTCTACTCTGCTGCCTCAAGTGCTGTTTCTGGTGTTTGGAAAAATTCTTAAAATTTATAAACAGAAATGCCTACATCATGGTATGTGCCATGTCTGCATGTGGTCTCCCCTGTCTGGGACACTAAAATACCCTAGCCACTACTAGTTGGTCAAAAGTCAGCAGTACTTGAATCTGCTGAATAAATAGTGGGATTTATGGGAGTTTTCAGGACATGCATGTGGTTCTACCATGAAAAAGTAGGATTTTTTTTTTTCTTCTAATCTCAGCCTCTTTTTATGCCTGGCTTTGTCTATTACCAAAACAAGTGGGAAGGGATGGCATAACTGGTTAACTCCCCCTCTGATTCAGCAACTGAGATACTGATTTCAACAGGAGTTTTACTTTTTTCCATATTGCATGTTGATGACACATCCGTTTGGAGGCAGTGTTTGAATAAAGAGGTCAGAAGGCATGTGATAACTGTATTTCCACCTGGAAGTGAAAAGCAGAAATTCTACTAGCAGCAGCTGTGATATTTCTGTAAAATAACCCTTCTTAGCTACCAGATAAGAGAAATTTGAAATTTTCACATAAACATACACAGATTTAAGCCTGGGATGTTCTGACTTGAAGCAATTTTAGTGATTGAATGGTATGGTCACAGACTTCTTGTCTCAAAGGAGGTGGCTGTAATGGGTCCATTATAACCTGTGTTCCTGCAATTGATGTTTCAAATTAAGGCTATCTTGAAGAGGAAGTATTGTTTTTGACAGTCTTTACAGTTGATTGTCTGAGCTAAGAGCTGTTCTAGTGTATCTTACCCTTGTGGACACTATTCGAGGAAGAAATGGTTTTGTTCCTGGATAACTTTAGCTGCTTTACTTTACGCTGATTTCTTCTTCAGTGGAAGCAGCATCAGGTCCAGGGAGATACCTACAGGAGTCAGCTCACTTCAGCTCTACAAGTGCCTATTCCTTTCCACCGACTATAAATCTACTGTAGGTAACTAGCAAAGGGAGAAGAATCCCTCAACGAGTACCTTTTTTGCTCTGCTTGGCACACTGAGTACTGAGTCTACTGCCTGTACGATCTCAAGGGGTGCCATGCTCATCACCAGGTGATTTGAAGGGGAAAGGTGCATAATACTCTGTTCCAACCTGGTGGAAAGCATTGAGAAGTAGTAGGTAACTGGGGGAAGTGCTTTATGTTCATCTGAGATTGAAGGCCACATATTAGAGAAAACTATGCATTACATGCAGGAAGATTCTGGCATACAAGGAGGTATCCTAATTATTTTAAATACCTAATAGTTACTGTTATTTTGCAGATTGCCATATATGGTAAAAACTTCTGCACCTCGGCAAGGGAGGCATTCTTTTTGCTCATGCGGAATGTGGTGAGGTAAGGGACCATCTCCCAGTCCTTGGAAATGTCAGGAGTTCCTGCTATTGCACTCTGAGGACACACTTCTTTCCTCTCATACATCTCAGCTCATCTGTATTGTTGTGCTGTCAGCCTGTGAAATCAGCAGAAGACAGCTTCTGGTCATGTTTTGCCATTATCCATAGATTTAAGGAGAAAGAATACAAATGTCTGTTCTGTGATGATTATGTATCATTTATCTTTTGCTGAACAGAGTTGCAGTTCTGGACAAAGTTACAGACTTCCTTTTATTCCTGGGGAAAATCCTTGTTGCTGGTGGTGTAGGTAAGCTAATTGATTTTTGTCTGAGTTGTGTGTTCTATTTTCTGGTACCTACAAGCATGGCTGCTGTGATCATATATGCTTAGTTAACAGCTGGAGGTTCTCATCAGTCTGACTGTTTGGAAATCTGTTCCCGTGTTTCTAAAATTTGCAAGATTGAACTATTTTTTTTTTTCCCCCTTCTCCCCCCACCCAAGTCCCTGATGTGCCTTGACAGCATCTTTTCCTTAATTGCTTTTACAGCTCCAGCGTGTGTGGCTGGTGCAAGGTCTTCTGCAGCCACAGCATCATAGTTGGATCCAACCAAATTCACACCCCAATAAAGTCAGCCACAGTCAGTTCTCCTTTCATGAGAACTGAACAAAATTACAAATGAGATTCACCTGGTAGCAGACAACATGCCTACAAAAGGTGTTTCAGGTCTGCAGGAGATGGGCTGGAAGCTCTGCTGTATTCTAGGCCATTAAAACTATAAGCAATAGTAAAAGAAATAGAATATTTCTAGCATTCTTACAGGGTTTTCTTGATTATCAGGAAATAACAAAATAGATTACTCATGGTTTTCTGTGACAGAAAAGTGTTTTCCTATTTTTTAAATGAAACAATTTCAGAAATTCAGGTTGGCAGTATTCCCTTTTGTTTTTTTTTAATTGTCGCAGCAGTTTAAAAAAAAAAAATTTACAAATAACTGTATTTTGCATTCTATATACCTTAAAAGATAACTAATTAATTATATTTTAATCAAAAATTGAAAACTAGTACCAAGAACTCATCTAGAATATTTTGTCATTACTGTAGAATTACATAATTTATTAATTTTGCTATTCAGCAGAATGATGAAACAGAACAATTAATTAAAATATTTCTGGGCCCATGAATATCTTTATGGTAATTAATTCATTTACATATCTCTTCTCTCATAATTAGTATTGAGGAATTTATTGTTTACAAACTTTTATTTAAACCAACCTTGGATCTGTTGTCTGTCTCATCCATTCTTTAGATGTTAGGAAATAAGGGCTAGCATGGATGTCACTAATTACCTATGCTTCTTGCAGGTGTCCTGGCATTCTTTTTCTTCACACAGAGAATACCAGTCTTTGCACAGGAAGTGCCAATGCTAAATTACTACTGGGTACCATTGTTGGTAAGGCAACTACCTAATCATCTGAACACTGGGGGCAGTTCGAGGTGCTCAGACTGCTCAGGTCATGGTCTGATCACAACTTCTGTGGTCAGCCCCTCAGTGGCATAGTATCTACTGAGATGAGGACTGGTCTGCTCTGCTGCAGTCCTCGGGATCCTTCAGGCAGAAGTGGCAGTGCAGTGACTCTGCACCTTCAGAAAAATTAGGTTTCACATCTGCTTTGCTCAGACTTCACAGACAATAAAGGCTGGTGGTGAGGCACTGATGGCAGCGTGGCTTCTAATGGAAGGGATTTAATGCATCTCTTTCTCCTTTTATGGGCACCCCTAGACTCCAGAACATCTCCAGGATGAGTGTTTCTTGAAGGAGTCCTGAATATTCTTGGCATATATTCTCTTTGGAGGTTGAAATAATTCTGTTTTGGCAGCTGGAAAATGAGTAGCTACTGCATGTTAGAATGCAGTGTCTTGACCTTGTGATCACTGTCCACAGCACTAGAAACCTTTGATAGAAATGCAGAGCTGACATTAAATTTGCTTAGCAGACTAGGCTTCTGTCTTGTGTTGATAGTGCCACATTGGTACCAAAAGAAGTTTGGGGGTTTATTGTGGGTTTGTTTTTTTTTTTAGACAGTCATCATTGGCTCCTACCTAGTTGCACATGGGTTCTTCAGTGTCTATGCAATGTGTGTCGACACGCTTTTCCTCTGCTTCTGTAAGTATTGCCTTTTCTTTCAGTCATGGAAGGAGGAGTAGAAAACCACCTTATCCCTTCCTTAAGGAATTCTGATGACTGCTGGCAGACTGTGAAATAGGCTTCTACTTTTCAGATAGGCTCCTTGATGCATTCTTCAGTGTTTTAGTATTCAAATTTAATTAGTTTAAAAAAAGTAAGGTAGCTTTATGGTTCATGGGGGTATCTGGCTTTTGTCTTTTAAGATATTCCTTAAATTTCAGTAAGTTTGCTTCAGGGTGCTTTGTGAGGAGCCCTGTACAGTATTGATTCACTTGAACTTCTTGATAATAACAAATATATTCTTTGGTATGTAAATAGTACTTTGTTTTCAGCATAATAACCCTGAACAAAGTATTATGCTGAATCACCTTAAGAATTCTATAAAATACCATTTAAAACTATTTGTCCCTTGGACCCCTGATGACAAGCAATCATGGGCACTGTCATAGGGACAGAGAATACTAAAATCACAAAAGAAATCTGTTGGTCTCAAATTAGGACATGATTATAAGAAGTGGAATTCCTTAGTATATAATACCTTCCTTGTGCTAGATTTTTCTATAATGAAATTCATTCTAATAGGTCAGTGTAGAAGTTACATAGCAGTGATTGGTCTTGCAATTGGCAAATTGATAACACTAAGGGAATAGTCATAGGCTTGATCTTTCATATATATGCACAGTGGATTACTGATGTGAGATAAACTTGGTAATACCGATTCTTTAAACACTCACTTTAGCCATGCTTCCCTGAAAAGTGAGGTTAGCAGTGATTCTGGAAAAACTGGGTTGCCAGAGACTCACAGGAACAAAATCAGTTAGAAAACTGAAAATTGAGAGCTGTGTTCTATTTATCTCAGGTTATGAACTTTGGTTCTGTACAAACAGGCAGACATAGCACCAGTAACTCTCTGAGAAATAAGCTAAACCAGAAATAAATATATATTTATTTATTTATTATTAGTATTCATATTTGTGTTAGTATTATTAGTATTCAAATCAGTATTGAAATTTTATTTATTTATTTTGTTATTTAGAAAGAAATGGAATTTAGCAAATTTGTTGGTGCACTCAAAAATTAAAAGATTTTTTTTTAGTTTATTCCAAAGACACAGAGCATATGCTGCCATGGAGATATATTAGGATTTGCCTTCTCCAGCCTCTTTAGCCGCTCCTCAGAACTGGTGCTCTTGTTTTGGCTCTGCAGATCCAGCCTTTGCAGAGTAGCAGTTGCAGTGACTGTGCTTCACTGCACACTCCCTCCCGACTGCCTTCGATGTGTAGTTGGTCACTGCTCTGTGACTGCTGCATGACATCAACTGGCCTGAATCCTGACCAGTGACTTAGTCATGACTTCTGTAGGAAAAAAGTTTTTTTACACTCATATTGTGTTCTGCTTCCCCTGCTTCTGTTCAGTAATGAACAATAGATCATAAAGAGTATTGTGCAATCATGGCAGCAGGTTTTCAAATGAACTTTATCTTAGGAAGTGAAAAAGGGTCCAGTTTTAAAAAGTGCTTAAATCCATAGCTCTCTTTGTGACAAATTTGCTAGCAAGACATGTCCAAAATGCCAGGCTTCAGTGGAGGAATGAGAATTTCTGAAAATTTCCACCGACACTGCCAAACCAAAGATCTGGAGAATAAAAAGGATATATTGCTTTCATGTAAAAACAGGTAGATGGTTGTGTCTCTGCTTCACGTAAAACCCCTTGTGATTTGAGAAAATAGAAATTTTAGAGTGTCCTTCATTGAGGACATAATTAATAATACAGTTTATTTGCGTTGATTGAGATTTTTCTTA
>JAWWLV010000005.1:97592-131866 GCA_035041135.1 Platyrinchus mystaceus
TCTAGCCCTAGGAGTCAATTGGTGTCATAAAAAGAAAGGCAAATTCTTTTTCAGATGATTTGAAGGCAAGTTTCTGGCCATCCCCATCCCAGTGGGATTTTGCTCTCTGACTTATGGCTCCAGTTTGTGATGACTGTAATTGCTACAAGTGCAGGAACGTTGCCCTTTATGCAGCGGGTCTGGGGTTGTGGTGATGTGAAAGTGACCTTCACCCACGCGCTCACACTCATGGCCATGAGCAGATCTTGAAATCCTGTGACCTGAGGTGCAGGTGGGAGGGTCCTTGTGAGCATTCTCTGTGGTCCAGTGGGTGCTGCAGCGCTTTTCCCTGAAGCAAAAGTAGGGGTTCAGTTTAGGATTCAAATAATATAAAATAAAGGTGTACAGTTTCAAAATAACTACTGATTATGGGCACCTTCAGTTTTTGGTAACCCCTCCTGAGATACCCCAAAGTAAACATGACTTTCAGAAAGGACTGAGAACCCTGCCTTTGGGGAAAAAATCAGACTCTTGAGGGATGAAGTTTTTCCTCATCATCAGTCCTTTTTCATTATGTTCATGGCATGGAATACACACCCCTGCCATGATTCTAATTTTTTTCTGAGAATTAAATCAGTAACTTTTGAGGGTATGTGTCACCATTCTGTGATTAAAGAAGCTGCTGGTCTGATTACAGTCCACATTCTAAAGCTTTTTTTTTTTTTTTATTGCAATTAATTTGGTGACAAAGAAACTACATTAAGTAACCTATATTTCTATTGGACTTGAGTGTCTTACTGGGAGCTCAACTGGAAAAGCTTCTGAATACAGCTTGCTTTTTTATCATATGAATGTAACCATAGAATTTACTAGAAATAAAACATAATAGAAATAGTATACAGTTATTTGATTAGAAGACTTTTGTAACAAACCTATGCATTTACTAAATGAATTTCTAAAAGTGAAAGTTTTAAATTGTATTATTATTTATATGAAGTAAAAAATATATATGTATAAATTTGCTCTTCTCACTATTTTGTGAAAGTCTTTAGAATGTAAGTGATCATCATTTCTGAGAAGAAAATTTAAAAGCCATTTTCTTAATAATTATGAGAACTGTGAAAATACAAAGCAATACCATGTAGATTTTGTAATCAATAAATTGAGTAGGTAAATAATAATTATTTAATATTAAAATCGGCTTTTAAAATATAAATTGCTAATAATTAATGTCAAAATTAATGCAAGTATTTACTTGGGCAAGATTCACCTGAGGTATTTTAAGACTATCTTGTTAGAATGGTTCCTAACTAACCCTGTGGGCCAGAGTTGCAGATGTACACCACAGAGGAGGTACTGGTATTGACATTTATGGATTTGGACACTTACTTTGTTGCTTGATTTAGTATAAAATTCAGAATTTCATTTTTTGCTTTAGAGAGTGGAAGATGGTCAAATATATGGTGTGAGCTTTGCTGCTGCGCCCCCCGGGGCTGCTGCCACAGTGTCCCCCGGTGCAGGGGCCCAGGCCAGCCCTGACTCACCTGGTGGTTCCGTGCCTGCAGGGGAGGGACGGGAGGACCCAGAACCAGCAGTGGCAGGGTCCTGCCAGGTGCTTTCTCTCCTGGGAGGAGCTTTGAGAAGGCAGGTGGCTCTGCAGAAAGACCCTTTTACATGAGTAGAAAGAACCCTTCTCAAGATCCCAAACAAGCAGAATGTAGAAACCAAGAGACAGTAGAGAACACCCCCTGTGGTGACATCCACACACTCCTCTTTGTTTAGTTTGGGTTGGATTCATTGTATCTCCCTCCACCGCATTACTGGATGGCTTTCATTTACATGTTTTATACCAAAGTTTTAATGTCAAGCCTTCAAATTTTGTAAAAAAAAAAAAAAGAGAAAGAAGGAAAAGAAAAACTAACTACAGAAACAAAACAAAGAAACAAGAAGATGGGATCATTTCTTCTGCGGGAGGGAGGGTGTTTCCAAATAGTATTCAGCAGCTGATTCTTGGGTGTTAGAAGGATGCTGAATATTCTTTTAAATGTTAGTATTTAATGAAATATTTTACTATTGCATGTTCTGCTGTAGAACAGGAAAAATATTTTGGCAGATGCAATGTCAGGCTGATTCTGGGATAGTCAGTAAGTGTTCTTCCACAAATGGACTGTCAGAGAAGTGATTATGAAGAATAAACTGACTGGTTTTTAGTAATGTAGAATGTCTCCCTTTGACCAGTTGCTCAGCTTGGACAGCTGCGTCCTCGCAGACAAAGTGCCTTACTGGCTGTTACTTTACCTGGGTTACATTTTGAAATTTATTCATACCACATGGACCACAAACGTAGGAAAACCAACACTCTTTATTTCAAATTAACTGACAGAAAAAGAATTGTAGGAAGGATGTCAGATGTGTTTAGACTGCATGATGCAGCACGCACAATTTCCCTGTTGCTGTTGTCAGATCATGAAAGTGTGGTCTGGGAGAAAACCTGACAATTTGGGTGTTGCAAATAATCAAAAACAATGCAAGACTGTTCCATTTTTTTATAGTAGATTTTTTTAATAGCTTTAATTTCTGTTATAGTGGACTTCTGAGTAGGGCCTATCTGCTTTTGGTTACAATGATCGTATGTGTTGTACTTGTGTAACTGGGGGGAGAACTGGGCTCTTGCTACTTAAAACAGAAGGAATAAAGCTAACAAATTTATTACTGTAATACATCCATTTGCGTGTTTATAAGCATAAAGTTCATTTTCCATTTCAAGACTGATAAATTCCTATTATGGAAGTGTTTTATAAATTGTTCTAAATTTTTAAACTTTTGATACAGGCAATGATTTTTGAGGTAATATGTAATTTGTACTGCACTGTAAACAATTAGAAAGGTAACTCTTCATGTTCAAGTAACACTAGTGCTACTAATATTAAAATTGTCTGTTACTCTATGCTACATTATGTCCACGTGTTTGTCCCAAATAATGAGTAAAACATAAAAATGGCTCTTCGAGGTTTAAGAAATGAAAGGGAGGTTACTGTTCCATTAATGTGATTCTTAAGGTTGTATTATCTTGCCAAAACCAAATTAACACGAGCACGAGGGTTCGAGCTCTAGACCCTGTTGCTTCTGCTATGCAGAAATAGATAGGTATTGTTTAAATATCTTTGATAACGAAAGTGCTTAATTTTGTTGTTACTTCGCCGTTTTACAGTTCTTGGGGATTGTTCTAATAAAGATTTCGATATAAACCGGAGTGCGTCTGCACCGCGCCGGGCTGTTGGCGGGGCTGTGCGGGGCGGGACGCGGGGGCTCTGCCGGGCGGTGGCGGCAGCGGAGCGGGGCGGGGGATGCGGGGGATGCGGGGCCGCTCCGGCGGAGCGGGGGGCGGAGCGGGGCGGGGCGCGGTTCGGTACGCGCGGGGCGGATGGTGCCGTGTAGGAGCGGAGGAGGTGCTGGGTGGGGCCGCTATCACTGCTACGGGATGGAGGGGAATGCTGGAGTTTACTTGTAACGGCTCGGGAATTGTTACTCTATAAATTTAAATTCTTTGAACCAAAAATAATAAACCATGGGGGGTTTTTGTCTAAACCTGAATTGAAATTTAAATTGGCCAAAATGATACCATGGAACTCGGTATAAATCTTTTTTGGAGTTTATAAGACTCACTAAAAGATTTTTCTCCTGCCTTTGTGTGAGGTCAAGAAAACCTTTATTGCCTGCTGTGGGTTGGCGGAACATCACCGGCAGAGCTGCTGCAGGTGCTGGACTTGCAGTTGAGCTGTGGCAGGTGAGTCCCCGTCTTGCCAGTGGCCCATCACATACATTTTTCTGGCAGACAGGGAGAAAAAAACAAAAACACCAAACCCTGTGCAAAAGCTTTTCAGAGATGGGGATGGATTTCATCAGAGGTAGAACTGGAGCAATTATTTGGAGTTGGGACAAAGGGAAAATTTGGATTCGAGGTTAAAGTATGCCTTGTAAGTTATTTCGTACGTGGGGAGCCTTGTCTGAAGTTGCTTGTGTCATTCAGCAATCACTGCAATGAAACCTTAAGACAAAGTTTTTGAATTAGCAAAACAAGCTGGAAGTATGGCTGTGTGTTTGGGCTTCAGTGACTGAATAGTGAATAAGTGCACTCACAGAACTTTTAAATTCATAGTTGCAGCATATATTATTTAAGGGAAAATGATCATGTATGAGGCTTATGCCATGGGATATGATTTCTTAGAGAGGATTAAATGTTGTCAGTGTTGGTGAGGAAGCTGGTGGGTTTGTACTGTCCAGCCGGCCACACCCTCGGTCAGTGGCTGTGAGCAGCAGTACTTGTTCAGCCCAGCTCTGTCTTGAGGGGTGGCTGGCAGCTGCTGCAGAAGGAAAGTTGTGACAAAGCAAAGAGAAGAATTGCCCAGCCTGGAAGGTTTAGATGCAGACCATTTCAGTCCAAACTAAACATTGCAAGGTGAACTGCAAAAATGATCTTCAGAGGGATACTGGTGTTCCCTGAGCGCACCTTAGCAGCTTGGCTGACTGAGGCCATGCCACATGGGAAGAGGTACAGGCCTAGTACACTACAGTTGCTTTGTCTCTTGATAAAAGTCACTACTGTTCTACAGTAAAACTTAGTGAGAGCAGATTTACTTTTGTTTCTTGTTGTTTTTTTAATATTTGATCAGATGCAAATTCAGCAAACAAAACCTGCAAGATTTTTGTTATGTAAAGCATCGCTGTAAAACTTGGTTCTGACCATGGCAGAAAGCACCAATAACAGTAAAGCACTGTGTTTGTTAAAGTACGTTGTTTGAGTCCAACCAATCATGTATAGCCCTGCAGAATCTAACATAGGGTACCCAGACTCTGGAAGATACATTTGTAATATAAAAGTTACTGTAAGGGGATTTTGGAGCATAGAGGACCTTTACTATGTGTCTCATATGAATGTCATTATTTTAATTAAAATCTGGATATTTTTATTTTTTAAACTCCATCAGTATCTCGTGTTAACACACATGGTCCGTTGGAACTGACTGCAGCTATTAGTTACATTGTCCTCCTTCAGAAATTGTCAGGCTTACTAAAAAAATGGCTTTCTTGCCTTCTCTTAAATGTGTTTTCAGACCAATGTGTTTTTTCTCTCTCATGGTTTTCTGCCATTCCTATTACATTTAAATCTAATCTTGGCTGCATGCCATCGAAACTTTAATCCACATCCAGAGGATTTGAAACCTACAGTGTTTTTTTTCATGTACCAGCAGTGTGATCTCCAGTCTTTTCTAGGGATCCTGCTTCTGCATGGGTTTTTCTTTTTGGCTAGGCAAGGGGTCTGTCATAAAGTGACATAAGCATCCCCTGCAGCCCTAGTCTGTGAACCTGTGACCCGTGCCAGCACTTGGTGGGATGCAGCCTGGCTACTTATCTGCAGTCGATAGGTTTATTTTGGGAAGCACCTCTGTTCTGCACACATTGCTCAGGGAGGTGCCCTTGCTGGCACCAGTGTTGGCAGCACTGGGAGAGAGGAGAAAGGCCTCTCCACTCTGCTGTGGCACCAGGAGTTGTGGTTGTGCTGCAATTACGCTGGGCTAGAGCAGCAGAGCAGCAGTGGTGTGGTCTGACTGACATTTCTGCTGAAGAAGGAAATGATAACGTAAATGACCTATTACAATCAAAGAGATCCTGGTCATAAATACAGGATGAAAATGTTTCTGCTTTTGTCTCAGCCAGTGGCTGATGAATGCCACCTGCACACATCTTTGCAGCTTGACTTTGCAGATGAACAATGTTCCTTTTGGTGCATTTTCTGCAAAGAACTGGCATGCTCCTTTGCACACATACACATGGCTTGGAGAAGGCAAGGAAGGGTTGTTTTATACAGAGCTTCATAATGTAGTTTCTGGTTGCCATCATTTTTAACACATCTGACCAACTCAGTTTCCTGTCTTGAATCAACTTTAATTGCATTAGGTCCCAGGTTCTCATTTCTGTTGATTTGGCTGGGCTCTGCAGGTAATGTACTTTAAAGAGCCTAAGTCTGGAAAAGAATCAGTCATCCCAGGAGGAGGGTCCATGCTTAATTTGCTCCAAATGATAATTAAAAAAAAAAAGGTAAAAACCCCACAAACTACAAAATTCTTTTGGTTTGTTTTTTAGTTTACAGAGTTCCCATTTCTTACAGAAATACAGAGCATTGGAACAGCATCATCATATTGGTATATTTAAGCTCACAAGTTGTTTTGTTGAGAACACTAACAACAATCCAAAACAGTTCAACAAATCTTAATACCCAGCTGTAGTGGTTCTGGGTGCCTGGAGCTTGTAAAATTTGTTGTTAAACTCTTTGTGAGTTTAATGTTAGGGGCTTTCTTGCAGCGGTGGCAGCTCTTTCTGAACTGATGTCATGACAAGAAACCTGCACTGGCATGTTTGAACATGTCTGTGGATTGTGTCTGAGCATCCCAGCCCACCACCTAGACACCTGGCCAAATTCCTGCAGAGACACTAAAGATCAAAATGCCTGTTGAAAGGTAGCATTTTTATGGATTTAACTATGCATAACATAAATACACACTATTTTTGTCTTAAAATCGTATTTTGTCTAAATGCCTGTATCTGTATTCTAGGAATGCCAGTATTTCTGCTGATTATTTCTGAAAATGGTAAAAAAGGCAGCTTCCAGTGATTCCTGCATTCAGCATATTACAGTTTGCATCCTATTTAAATATTTTTATGATTAACTTTCTTGGATGATGTATTAGCTTACATTAAACAAAAATAAAATGCTTCCTTGACTGATTTTTTTTAAAATGGAGTAGCTATCTTTCAAATGCAATGACTTAATTTTAAAATAAGAAAATGTGTAACTTTTTATATACTGGTATACTGTTACTTTTTCTAAGTTTCCCATATTTCAGTAATAACCTTTGGTTTTAGGAGGCTTGGAGCAGGAGACATCCTTCTCCCATAAGATCAACTTGGGAGAGAATACTGGTGCAGTTTGTGATGGCAGGTGTTATATCATTCTTATATAGGGGAGGGGATTGGTTCCTGTTGAGCTGTGGCAGGGCTTTAAAAAAAATCCAAACCCACCCAAACAAGCAGACAAACAAACCCATGTGACAGCAGTGTTTGAGAGAGAGCTGATGCATTTGTCACAGGTGTGCCCAATAGGGAAAAGCTCTTCATGAGAGGGGTGGGGAAGAAGTCCAGGGAGCACTTTGTAAACAGAGGAATGTGCAATTTGCAGGCAGAAAAGGAAGTTGTGAAGTGTTTTCCCAAGAGTACTGTTGATTTTCTGTAGGCTTATTTGTGTGGGGGGAAAAAAGAAATTAGCAGGAGTAGAAGAGAAAAGACGAGCATTGTTGGAGAGGCAAACA
Source organism: Platyrinchus mystaceus (assembly GCA_035041135.1). NCBI lineage: Eukaryota > Metazoa > Chordata > Aves > Passeriformes > Tyrannidae > Platyrinchus > Platyrinchus mystaceus. The sequence goes on from JAWWLV010000005.1 coordinate 104,939, forward strand.
ATGGACTGGGAGCCAAACATCTGACTTTGGTTGCTCCACCTGTGCTGGTAATCCTGGTAATGAACAAATACTGAAGCTCAAATGTCTTATATCAAACTTCAGTTGTTCAGCTGTTTCAAGTAAAAGAGTAAATGCTTACTTCATTATTCTCTTTTTTAACTTAAGGGCTTCACAGTGATAAGTAACATATGAAGTAAGTACACCTTAAAGTGCAAAACAAATGAAAACAGAAAAAAAAACCATCTGTGCACAGACACACAGATATATCATTATAATGTTTTTGAAACATCCCCTTTCTGCAAAGAGAGCCCATGAATTTCCTCATCATAGCATTATCCAAGTTACTCTTTTACACAGCAGGAGGCAGAGAGGATGGCTCCAGTGTCAGAAGAACTCAGCAGCAGAGTCACAAATGCCAGTGCACAACCAGGAGAGAAAGACAAACATTCAGCCTTGTCAAACAAGCAAAGTCAGGCTACAGCAGCAGCCTCAGTTGAACAGAGCTGACTAAAACTGTCCCCAGTTTTCCACAGACTGGCAGCCCAACACCAGCAAACAGCTCTGGCAGTGGCAAAGGGAGACACAACACCCAGATTCTCTGCTAGAGCTTCCTATTTTCAACTTCATTTTCCCAGCCACTCTTATAAATAGCTGCAGAAGAGACAGTAGCAAAAGACAAATTATCCTGCTTCCTACTTTCATAGGGAAATAGGAAAATTGCTCCCATGTACTTTAATCCTGTTCTGACTTTGAAACTGAACAGAAGGAGGTGTTTCACAAATAAGCTTAAGTCTTACTTTTGTTTCAACAGGCAACCTGAAGCTACTCAGTTCTTCAAATTAGAGCGAATAATTACTTTTCCTTAAAGGAACTCAATGCAAGCTAAGTTGCATTTTAAATTACCAAGTTATGTTAACATCTAAATTAGTGTTATTTAGCAATTAACTGGTAAAACTTTAGCAGTAAGGTTGTCCTGCTTGCATATCAGACTCAACAAATGAACACAAACCAGTTTATCTACTGCTGTGCATGCAGTTTTGTAGCATGGTGATATATGGAGCTAGCTTAGGTACTGGAAACAACATCCTCAAGTCAGTATTCCACCTGGAGTCTCTCACGAAGAGGTTACATACTCCAGAATAAAATGTTACATATGCTAGAATAAAAAGTCAGTCAGGCTCCACCACAGCCCCTGTCTTGAGTGTTTTGGGGGGAAAGGGGAGGGGAGAAAAGGCAGGATAATATAAGCCTTGACAAACCACTGTGCCAGTGCAAGGAGATTGCTTCTGCTACTTAGATTAGCTCAGGCATCTATGAGTAGCACTTGAAACAGTGTCAGGATTTTAATTTAAGGAATTTGAATAATTCAGAGCTTGTCATTAAAGTTATGCTCTCAAAAGTCACCATATCAGAATGCAGTATGTTTTCCACATCGAAATGGTTTGACCAGCACAGTTAAGGAATTTCAGAGCAGACACTAATGCATAGCTGGGAGAAAAAGGGATATGGACACATACACACAGCTTCAAAAGTATGATTTCCTTCTGATGCAAATAAAGTTTAAATATGCAAATGGGATCCACCTGTCTTAAATCCTAGAAGGAAACTAGTCTGTGAAGACAAAAATCAGTTGAATGTTTGGTAGCCTTTGTTCATCAAATCAGTGAATCAAAACATGCTCTGCAACAGTCTTAGCACATTAGCAGTTTGAAACACAGTAGGCTGTGGTGCATTTTACTGAATTCCAGTCTCTCATCATATGCAGGTGAGTTAAAATGCTGGAGCTAGGTTTTATTTTTAAAAAGAAGACTGTTTAAGTATTGCATCTTATCATCCTGCTTAACAAAATCACAAGATAAAACCACTGAATAGAAGCTGAAGTAGGAAAGATTAAAAATGTTAAAGCAGATGTGACTTCAGGTTCTCCACTTGCCAACTAAAGTCACAGTTTGAAATCTGTCCTATTCATCTCCCATTTCCCTTCCCCCACAAGTGTGCACCCTCAGCAGCAGCACTGCTTTGCATATACCCACTTGTGTACCACCTATTTGGGGTGTTTCAAGACCATTAAAGCATTTCTACTACCAATTGAAATAGATATGAACCTTCCTGAAGGACCTTGGTGTGATGTTCCTCAGTATATCAGGGACCTTCTCTTAAAATCGAAGATTCGAGTTAAACACTTGATAAATGATCACAGTTCAGCCATAAACACAGCAACATTTTTGCTTGGCATGCTACAGCAGAAACTTTATTCAGTTCTTTTTGAAAATATTTGCAACCAAAATTTATTTTTGTAAACTCACAGAAATAAGCTTTAACATATAGGCTGTGTACAACTCAAATACAGGTAATACTTTTAGCAATAACTTACAGATACAAACTAATGATAAACTACAATTTCACAAAGAATTGTAAACATTTTGCACAATTGTCAGTCCTTTCTTTTAGGCAAAGTGCTCTTTTGATGACAAATAAATTAACACACACATAACTAGAGTGGACTACTTCCAGACAATACAAAAAGGTGTTTAATAAGGCTTGTAAACAATGTAATAGTTATTTATGTAGAATCCATAAAAGTGTCTTGCAGGCTAAATATACTTACATACCTGGGCAGCAAAAATTATCTTGAAAATGCTTTTGATGTTAAATAAAAAGTTAACATTAACATCTTTCCAATGATACTTTCAATACACTATGACTTAAGGTTACATCTTTAATAGCTTATATCCCTGACAGAAAGGAATTAGGTGTGACTTAGTGGGAGTTGTGTCATTGAATGGGGTAGCAAAGGCTGGAGTCCAAGAGCTGTAGGTGAATGAGCTACAAAAACAAACATTACCAGTCAGTATCATCAGAGGTAGAAAAAGATTATAAACTAGTAAATCCCATGGGTAGTGACAGCTCACTGACCCAACCCTGTTGCATGCTCTGTTTCCGCTAGCCCAGCACCCTCATTCCTTCACCCACAGCCCACCTTACACCCCAGCTTTGGAGAAAAACAGCTCAGGCCACACGTGTAGCTCAGACTGATTCTCCCAAAATCCTCACAGTCCCTCCTAACCACAAATAGGAGCCAAAGCTGTTGACTTGCTGGGTCATAAGACACACAATGACTAAAGCACTTTTGACCACCAGGCTCTCCTCCCCTGCACTGTGTGTTACTGTGAGGGAAGCTGAAGCTCTCAGAGAAGTTGCTGGTTGGAGCATCTCTACTAAATTGGGGTAAAAACCATGGGGAGTGAGTGGTAAACAGTTTTCATTAAAATTACTTATTATATACATATTATTAAAATACATGATATGGATGTTTAACTGTTTCATTTCTTATTATAGTTTTAATAGTCTGGAGGAAGCACAAGCAGTGGTCTTCATACCCAAATCTTCAGCCATCCTCTTACAGAGAAGAGAGACTGCTGTCTCAGTAAGGTGTAAATAGCAAGTACAGTATTGCTGTATTCTATAGAGCATACTAAAAATTAAAAATCCATTAGGTTTCTTTAGTTAGTACTTGGTAAACCATTCTTGCTACAGCTGATAATGATTTTACTAGGAGAAAAACGGCAAAGCTGTTATACCTACCATCCATGTAGCTGTGCAGAGCAGTCAGCATAGTCCCATCCTGGGGTACGTATGCAGAGTATGCCATTTCTTCTAACATGGGTGAAGACAGCCTGGAGGGCTGAACTGCGGTGACAGGAGCAGTAGATGAATGATTAGGACTAACATGTTTCTTATGGCGTGCTCTGCAATTTTGAAACCACACCTGAAAAGGAGGGAAAGGTACATCATGTTGACAGATTGCATTCAACATTAGCATAACAACAACCTGCCAGATACCTCATTTCTATAGAAACAGTGTTAATCTTCCAGGCTAGAATGAGCCAAGGGAACTCCAAACTTATTTTTATTTATATTAACATATATATAATGTCTATTAAAATCATATTTATGTATAAAAAAGCATCCATATAATGTTTGCTAAGAGACATCTTCAAGCAAAGATTCCAAGTCTATGTTTCAGTTTTGGATGGCATGGGTATATATTTTAACTCTGCTCTCTAGAACAGATGAATAGATATTCACTTGCTCCTAACGTGTCATACCACAAGACATTTTCAAAAATAGTGTGGATTTTAAGAACAGACTATTACAGTCAGAAATTTGTATTTGGAATAACTTGGTGCCAATTTCCGTACTATTTAGGCTGAGAAGTTTCTTCATCAAAGACTGTTAATTTTCCACACAAGGTACAAGAGGAATACAGCAAGCTTTCCAAATTACCATGCTTGTTCTAGACCTATTCCTGACTAAGGATGTTGTCTGATGTTGTAAAATTGCCAGATTAGATCTTTTTCCATGCCAGAAAAACTGCATGGAGAAAATTGCCATTCAGCATTTCCAATGGATGAATACCAGACTTTGTTAGTCAAGTAACTTTGCACTGTTACCTGTATAACACGCCTGCTCAAGCCTGTTCTTTCTGCCAGTTTCTGAAGTGTTTGTGCATCTGGATTGTTGTCCTGAGCAAACTGTGCTTGCATAACCTGAAAAGGCAACATAAGAGATTGCAGGATCATTTGTGTTGAAAGCAGCATTAGATTCTTCTCAGACCATGGTCCTACTACTTGTCTGTCTTTAGGAAACTGCTGTTTCCTAAAGTAGTCTCCAGATAGTCCCCAATATGTTAAGGGAAAAAAAAAATCCCCCAAAGCCAAAATACAAACCCTTACTACACTTAACTGAGCTCTGACATTTACCAGAAATAAAAAAAATGTATTGTGCTTGGAAGAGGTGCTCTGTAAGAAAACATTAAAAGAATTGTACGAGAAAATTCACTGCAAAGTGATTCAAATACACTCAGTAAAGAAAAGCCTATAGCAGCAGGTCACAGCATAAGGAGTGAACGAGCCATGATCCACTGCCCTGAACTTGTTAATCACCATCTGCACCTTGTATTAGATGGAGCAACTTGACCTTCTTTTTATCTCCAAGGAGGATGAAGGAGCTTTCTTTGCTTTAACCATCCCAAGGAACAGAGGGGAGCCCACCCTGTCTGACTGTCCCTTTGCAATGATTTGGTTACACTCATATTTTTACAGAAAATTGAAGTCAACACTTGTGATTATGATATGAATTGCACTTTTTTGAGGAAGTAGATGTCAACTTGGCCTGCAGCCTGAACATTTTCAGAGGCTTTAAGGGTTTGCCCTGTTTATGGAAGTAAGATTTCATGGATTTCTGCAGGGTATCTTCAGCAATTTCAAAAGCATTAGTTTCTCATTTTTGGATTTTTGACCTTTGATTTGACACTGAAAATTTTGCCTGGCTTCATCTTCGAAGATTCAGACTTCTACTCTCCACATTCAGAGACTATTTACTTTTCTGCTGTTTCATAGAATCACAGAATGGGTTGGGTTGGGAGGGACAATCCAGTTCCACTCCATGCCATGGGCAGGGACATCTTCCATTAGACCAGATTGTTCCAAGCCCCATCCGACCTGGCCTTGGACACTTCCAGGGATGGGGCAGCCACAGCTGCTCTGGGCAGCTTGTGCCAGGGCCTCACCACCCTCACACAGGGAAGAATTCCTTCCCAATACCCCATCTAACTCTGCCTCTAGCAGTGGGAAGCCCTTTGTCCTGTCACTCCATGGCCTTGTCCAAAGTGCCTCTCCAGCTCTCTTGGAGCCCCTTTAGAGAGTGGAATGTACTATAGAACAGAAACATCAAAACACATGGACATCATTTTGTACAAGTTCTTTGTGAGGTGTGTAGTAACATGCTGCCACACTGACAGTCACTTATCCTATGATGCTTCTCCTGTTCGAATTCTTATACTCAAAGATAGGCACAGAGGTGCAACAAGCAGATAAAAAGTGTCATTAAGCAACCAGGAGCCCTAAGATCTCAGACACCTGCTGAAGTATGTTACAATCTACCTAAACCACAGCAGCTGGGAAGAAGCTCTGAATACAGTTCCTGCCCCGATGGCTGAGCCTCTCTCTCTTTCAGCTACTGCCAGAAAAGAAAGTTCCCTTTTGCAGAAGTTCAAGCTCTATGTCCAGAGCCTTTGCCCTATGCACCTGTTGGATTATTACGAAAATGATTGTTTTGTGTTACCACCACCTTCTGTCTCTAGTCACTACTGGAATAGAACTGGGCTTCAACAGCCCCGTGCACTGCTTTAACACCTCACATGTTATTACACTTCAACATTAGTTTTTCCTCAACTTTTTCACCAGAAAAAAGAGGAGGGCAGAACAACAAAACAGGACTCACACTGTCACCAGAAATTCAAAAACCTGATATAAACTGAAAGCAGGGATGCATAGCTAGGATTAGGCAGAAAGCCACAGCTTCCTTCTCATTGCAGGTTGAAATCCCTAAATCTGGTCTCACCATCACCCCCTTCATTGGAAGCTGGCCCTAGTCCTGGTGTTTTTCCCTAGAAAGCTAATTTAAGTGAAGTGTGATCCAGAGGGTGAAATAATTCCTATTGAGACAATCCAGAGCTAACTCTTGACAAGGCAGCAACAAGACAAGAAGCCTTGAAAGCAGAGCAGATGCAGTCATTACAACAAAATTGCAACTTCCATCCCATTAATGTTTTGAAGTCACATACAGTACCAATCTGTAGTACAACTTTTCGCATTACATAATTCTGAAAATATTTTGTCTTTATTATGTTTGGTGATGTGAATTGCTGATTAAATAGATTTCACTGAGCAATCTAAACAGAACAACCTTTTTGTTTCCACTCTGCAGAATTACTGTCTGCCCCCAGGGAAATAAAAAGCTTGAAGAGTTCTATTTCCTATTAAACTGCTGAAGCTAACAAACAATTCCAGAAACATGCTGTGTCTTGACAGTTTATGAAATAGTTTAAAGCATGCAAGCTTTTTGTTTCTTCCCCTATGCATCCAACTTCCTATTGGTTCAGCACCCATGTCCTGCATAAGCTTGAGCTACACAAGTTTTTAGCACTGCCTCTACCTGGAGTTGATCTGCTGTGAAGCTGGTCCGAGCTCTTTTTGCTGGTTTTGGATGATTAACATCTTGTTCTGTTAATAATGCTCCTTCCACACTAATCCCATTACCTGAAACATTAAAAGGAAAACAATACTGCCGCTACACATTCACAGTGATGTTATTCATAAGTCAGACTGTTCTCCAACAATAACTGACAGCACTTGGTCAGATGAATTTCAGCTTTAAAATGCCATATTCTATTTGAAGTTGAATTGATCTGGCACCATTACAGATTATACCCCGAACGACTCCCTTGCAAGTGAGTGAAGAAATAAATCTCGCATGATATTTTATCAACAAGATATACTGCTGCTTTCTTTTCCTTAGGATAGAAAACAAGTTACACAAACAAAAAAATCAGAAAGTGAAATAATTTGCTCATTATTTTAATTCAAGAACCTGTGCTTCCAGTCTTACTAAAGCCAGGCAATTACCCCTTAATAAGGAAGATGAAATAAAACCCAACAATTTAATTAAAACTGAACCACAAACACAGTTCTTAACAAAAGCACCATGTTACCATTTTCGACTTCTCTTTTGAGATTGTCCAACATGCAGTCGTAATGTACTCTACAAAGGACTTTCTCTTCAACCAAAGCAAACTCCTCTCCGGTTGAAAGCTGCCTTTTGCAGGAGAAGCATGCAAAGCACGCCAGGTGGTACACGTTTCCTTTGGCCCGCCGGACCCAGTCGGTGGAGTGGATGTGCCTCCCGCAGCGGGAGCAACGGGTGCCGTAGCGCCTGCAACGAGAGCGGCAACAGGGGGTGAAGCCAGACGCGACCGCCCCGAGCAAAGCCGGGCTCCGGCAGGGGGAGAGGGGACCGCGGTGCGGCAGCGCAGCCCAGACCCCGGCTGAGCACAGGGGATGAGGGGACTGCTTAAGGCAAGACCACTACTGACATACAAGAGGTTAGTATTTTCATAAGGCAAAAAGCAAAACTGAAGCATTTTGACTGCTACGTGAAGTCACAGCTCTTCATTTTTCCTTTTATAAAGATAATTACTCTTAAAAATTGCTGAGAGAGGGGAACAGCTGAGTGTGTTCAAAATTCTCCCGGTTATTCAAACGTATTTACATTACTCTAGGTGTAGTCTGAATTATTATATTTAGCTACATCATCCTTCACTAATCATTCAGCACCTTCAGCAGAAGGGAGAAAACCTGTATTTTCATAGTTATTTCCTCAATTAACATCACATTATGATTTTAAAATAAATTCAAATATCTGCAAGTATTTACATTATTAGAGTAAAATATTTTTCTTTGAAGAGGAAACTAGCCACCCAGATATGTTGATTATTTAGATAAGAATTTGTCTTGAAAATCTTTGCAGATTCAAGTTCTTTTTTCAAGTCCCACAAAACTTAGTGTTTCCAGAAGTTCACAGCATTCAGCCTGTCCCCCCCCTTCCTCTCTTCCAGTGCCAAACCTGACTAGCCAGATGTAATCTATTCATGGCACAGGTGAGAATCCCATAAATGGTTTGGTCTAGCAATCAAACTAGTGAAGTACTAGCAATCACACTGAAATTAACAGCAACCATTTTTGCTACTTTATGTACCATAGGCTTTGCATCCTGAGTACTTACATTGCCAACCCAAGTAAATAATACTCTTCCTTACAGAAGTAGCCCTTAATGCTTCACATTCTAAATCAAATTGATCCCAGAAAGGTTTAACTACTGAAATATTCTTTTAAAGATCGCGGGATTTATCGTGGCTTGATTTGCAGCTCCATGTGATGCTTAAGTCCCACACCAGAGAAGCACTACTCCAAACAGATCATCTCAACTCTACCTTGCATTCTCAGCCAGCATTACCCAAGGATGATTCTCTGTACATACAATACACTTATACTGTGGCAGGGACTCTGACCTTTTCTTCCCCCGTGCATACAGTGTGATGGTACAAATGCAGCAGCTGTACACAAGATTGGAGGGGCAGAGGGGAGACTTGTCAGGCCGTTACACTACACAGACTTGAGGCTCCTCAAGTCCCTCCACAAGAAAAATCAGAGTTTAAACCACTGAAAATAAACCTAGCAAATAAAAAAGAAAGAGCCTCTAGTGCATTTCAGTTGTGGCTTAAGTGAAAAGTAACAAGCAAGTGTAACAAGTTATCTGATAAATTATGTTCCAGAATGATATACCTGAAATAATCCAGTTTGCAGAAGATATCTTTATCTTTGATGTAGCAGCTGGTGTGCCTTCCCAGGGACGTTCTGCAAACGCTGCATGAGAGGCAACGTACGTGCCAGCAGAGGTCGTTTACCTACAAAAACCCAACAGAAAAATACCCCTCAATGCTTCCAATATTATATTTTATATTTACAAATCTTTTTTTTTTTCCCAGATGAGGTCAAAAGTTATATGTATCATGATTCACAGAAAAATTATCCTGAATGCAAAACATTTTTCCTATAGAGCTGCATGCATATTAAGAGTTAACTAATTTGATGCAGATCTTCAGAATAAGCTTTCATGGTTTTGTAATTAAAAGCATCAGAAGAGGAAGCAAGAGATTCAAGTTCCACATAGATATTTTGTGCCCAGTTCTGTTCTCATAGCATTAGAGTAACAGAGCAAGTTTTGGCCTTACATGAACTTGCAAAGGCAGCTAAGTTACATACTTTTATTTCCCAGTCTGTGAAATGTCCTCCCTAACGAAAACCAAACCTTGCAAAACGATCTGAAATTTTAAAATGTGAACATTGAAGGAGGGGAAAGAAAATCCATCAAATAGAAACACACCATGATCAACACCTTCATTTGCCAGATTTCTGTTAAAACAAAGTTGATAAATGGAGTGTGAGTTTGAAAACAGCAGCACTTTTTTTGACAGCAAATTCAACACATCTTTAATATATCCATAGCAAAAATAGACACATTCGTGGAATGCAGCAGAAATCAGCATTTGTGAAAACTCACATACAATTTAGGGGCAAATAAATTGAGAACAATTATTTTGATTTCTGCTTTCCTATAAAGGGAACTCTTTGTTGCACAGACATTGCACATCACCTAAATAAATAATTTGACAATGCAGGACTCTCAGCTACCCTACAAATTAAGTAATAACCCTCTGGATAATCCCATGTTGCATAGGAGAAATCCTGTAAACCAAACAGTGATTAGGTTTAGATTTTATAATTTTTTTTTCTCCTGAGCCAATTTCTCATCTCATACCAAACAGCCCTTATATTACCTATGGCAAAGCAGATTTTAAATAATACAGGATATGCCTTTCGTCAGAGCACTGCCAAACAAACCATAGAGAAAGTGAAGCATCAACTCGAACACTCATGCTGGAATCACCCATTTCAGTCATTCTTCAGGCTGTAACATTGCAGTTTGCAGTTGCCCAATGCTTTCCCAGCTATTATCCTTGTTGGCAGCCACCTTCCCATAAGCTGACAAATTTACAACACAATATAATATGAAACTGTTGATAGAAGCCATCACCAAACTCACTCTCCCAACTATCTCTTAAAAGGGCCACAGAGCAGAGGGGCAGCACTGGGCCAGACTGAGCCTGCCCCACAGCCAGTTCTGCCATGCCAAGGCTCCCTAGGCCTCCCCAGCCCCGCACTAAGCCCTGGCACAGGCAAGAGGAGCCTGGGCAGCTCTGCAGAGCCTGAGCTGACAACCCAGCCTCAAAGAGCCCATCTCCCTGCCTCTTCTTTGGAGCCCAATGCTCTCCCACAGAGCAGGACACCAACAGCTTCCGCAGTTGTCTCAATTGATGTTACTTGTCTGTGTTCTTTATTTGATAATTCACAGGGCTGAAGTCGGAAGCCGTGCTGCTGCTGGACAGTACACAGCAGCATACCAGCACGGATTCCTCTCTGCCTACACAGGAAGCAGTAACAGCAAATTTAAACTCAAGGCTAAATCATTTAGAGGCCTTTTGCTCCAAGTCCCGTTATCCCGGTTGTTCGGTTGTTCGGAAAGGAGGCAAAGGTGATCAGCAAACGATAAATGAGCTGCCAAAGCCTCACAGGAGGTAACAGGAACCGGGCTGGAACAGAGTTCAAGTCAGCTCTGCTATCCGTCCGACCCCCCATTCTGTGCCAGCCCAAGCTGCTGCACTGACCCTGCCTTAAATGAACAGCAGTCCAGCACATATCTTCCTCGGACGTCCCCACCCCAACCAAGACCTAAGCGAATGACCTAATAACACCACCGAGATCCTTCCAGCGGTGTCACCGACTGTCACTTGGCAAATATACAACGACTTTGTTTAAGGCTGATGTAACCAAGTGAATCCGCTACAATCACATAATCTCACTTCTGAAAGAGGACAAAAGTCTGATCCAGAATCATTTTAACAACTCTAATACAGAAGGCAAATAGCACAGACACACACACCTCCCTAACGTCCCCTGCCCGCCCCCCAGTAATCATCATCATGGCTAGGCTTCGCGAACAAAGATTTGAGACCCTCAGTAATACTTTATGTTAAAACTCAGTTGATTTTGGTTTTAAATGGACTTTTCGGTCCTGACTGCTAGGGAAGAGAGCAGCTTTGCACACACACAGCTCGCTTCCTTCACAAGTACTATGTGACCACCTTTTATAGGAATAACATTTCACAAGAAGCACTTTCGGCGTTAAGATTCACGACGTCCCCCAGATCTACTTTAGTAGACACACAGATCGCACCACTGCCGTCTGACCGAGAGCGCACCACCGTCGGGACCGCTCGTTCCCGTCCCCGCTTCTCCCGGCGCATCAGAGAAACACACCTCAGCACCGGGAGCGTCACCTGAAACACTGACGGCAGCTCGGACTCCCTCTCTGGCCCGAACCCCGCGTACAAGCGCGGCTCAGCGGTGCCGCTCCCGTGTCCCGGGAGGCAAGGGCTGAGCCACAACGATGGCCCGGCACGGGGAGCTGTACCCTCGGAGCCCGACGGGCCCGGTTCCCCGAGGCGGCCACGGCAGCCTCCCCGCAGCAGCCCGAGCGCCAGGCCTGTCGGAGAGGAGAGGCGCCGGCTGCGGGGGGCTCCAGGCCAGGCACCCTTACCTTGAGCAGGTACTTGTCCACGATCTCCAGGCCGCAGCTACTGCACACGCACTTGCCGGGGGCGCAGCCCGAGCCCGAGGCCATGGACCGCGGCGAGGAGGAGGGCGACAGGGCGGCAGAGGAAGAGCAGGAGTCCTCGTCAGCCGCTGCGGGGCTGGCCTGCGGGAGCGCGGGGAGACCGCGGTCAGCGCCCGGCCCCGCCCGGCCCACCGGCACCTACGGGCCCCGCCACCGCGGTGTCGGCGGGGCCCGGCCGGAGCGCCGCGCCCGGGGCCGCCAGACCCACCAACCGCACCGCGCCGCTCCCCCGCCCGCGCACCTTCTCCGCGGGGCCGCCGAGCGCGGGCAGGTCCTTGTCCTCCAGCCTGCAGACGAACATCGGGTCACTCTTCCAATACATGGCCCTGCCCTACCGCATACCAGCCCCCGGTGGGCGGCGAGCCGGCTCCGGGGACCCCGCGCCGATCTCTGCTCTCAGCGCCTGCAGGAAAAAAGTTTTGTTTTCAAGTGGGTGGACCTGCCCCGCTGGCCTCACCTCCTGCGCAGAACCCGCCTTCCAGCGCGTCGGGGCCGTTATCACCACCAGCGAGCCCGCGCGGGTTTAGTGCGGGGGGGGAACCCCCCCAACATCATCAACAACAAAAAACAGCAACAGAAAAAACCCAGAGAACCCCCCCATTCGTCTTCATCATTTACCACAGTTTTCCCCCCGCCGCCCTAATCTAAACATAGGTTCCAGTTACGTTTCCCTGTGAGCGAAGATAAATACGGCAGAACGCGAGAGCCTGTATGATAGGAACGGTTTTTCCACACTCCTAAATCATAAAGCCCAGGCGAATTCCTGTAGCTCACACTCCCAACTCCTACGCCCGCCTCGCTACTTCTCCTCCTGCTAATGCATCCGAGATCCCGTGATAAAACCTTTCTCATTAAACTAAAACAGAAGCACCTGAGCTGCCGAAGCGTTTCTCCGGCTCTGAGCTCCCGCAGGTGTTGCTGATTAACACCAGCGTCCCGATGGCACCGCGAACAGAAGGTGCCGAGGTTCGCTGCCCCCACTACCCGCAGAACCAGCCTGCGTCTCTCCGTGAGCGGCCGTGGCTTACCGCACCGTTTCTCCACGATTACAAATCTTGTCCGCAGTATTCCCTCACACCAAACACTGATGCAGTTCTCGGGCATTAGAATACAGAGAATAAAGCAGCAGCTTGTCCATCACAAGTGAGGTAAATAACCGGGTGTCTGCTCCTCGGCAGTATTTAACCAGCAAGCTGCTTTTAATTAAACTTATCGTTATGTTTCCATCTTCCCCCGTAACCTCTCTGTTTCAGCCCCGCCTGACAATGGATGAAGGACGCGTTGTTGAGTCTCGGTAACGGGAACTGAAAGAATTGCCCCTACGTTTACAAACACGATGGGCTTGATAAAAGGGAATTCTCCTTTTGAGGAGCTGCGTGAAAGAAGTCCCCTATTTTTCTCCCTCTAAAAAAAGATGATCGTTGTTTGAAATCCCCAGGCCCGATCCTGCAGGACCATAAGTGAACGAGCAGCTGTGCCGAGTCACGGTAATGCTGGGACGTCCCGTCAATCACTCGTTTGTCCAGCGCTTTTAACCGATCGAACACCGGGCAGAATCTCACAGACATCCACTCCCGGTATCCCCGACACCGCTGCCTTAGCAAGGCAAGCAGGGCTTTGGAGTTTGTTCTGGCCGCGACGTGGCTCAGTGCAGCACGACCGACACTCGGCCCGGCGGCCGGAGCCCCGAGCGGCGGCGGGGAATATGGACACCGCCGGCCCCTGGGAGTCCCGGCCCGGCCCCGGCCCGCCCCCATGCTGGCCCGGAGCCGGTTTTCGGGCGTCTCTCCGAAGGGCCCGGGGCTGCTCGTGCAATCCTCAGCTCGGACCCGGTCCTTCGAAGACCCGCGCGGTCGAGCGAACTCGTGGGGTCTGATCCCGCGGCCCCCCAGCCCGGCCCGACCACCCGCCCCGCAGGCGACGGGCTGTGGCCCCGCAGAACGCCCGGTACCCGCCCCTCGCGGCGCGTTCTGGGGCCCCCACGCAGCGGGGTTCCCGCTCGGGCTCTGCTCCCCATCCGCGGCCGAGTGCTCGGGCGGCCCCGCGGGTCGCGACGGGGCGGAGCGCTCGGCTCAGAGCCGCTCCAGCGCGGATCCCGCCGGGCTCCCATCCTGCCCTCCGCGCGGATCTCCCCGTCCGTGAACGAGAGAGGCACGACGGGACCGCTATCGTCTGTCATAGACGGCACGACAGAAAATGAGCACCTGACGGGGGGCTCCGAAGGATGCGTCGTGGAGGAGCCGGGCCACCGTGATGAGAGCCAGTGGTGAGCCCGCGCACGGCGGAACGGGCACGGCCGGGAGCAGAGTCGAAGCTATTGCTTGTCGGTCCTTTTGCTGTGCCGTCAACGAGTTAATTCATGAGGTTGGTGTGCGCTCCGCGGAGGGCTGAGGATTAGATTTCTATGAAATAACTCCCTTCCTGTGTACCTTTTCTCTCTGAAAATACTGCGGTAGGAGTCTACAAAGTCAGTCTCTGCGTTGTTCCCCGCGGCGATCGTGAGATTGCGAGCAGAGGTAATTCATACTGCGGTGTTGGAGGAAAAGCAGTGTGCGGGAAATCTCCGTGTTTCGTACCGTGTCCGGCGCCGGTTCCCCCAGGAGACGAGCGGGCGCGGCTGCACTGGCCGCCCCGGTCTCCTCGCCCGCCCCCAGGCTCCGGGGCAGCCCCGCACTGTGCGAGGGTCTCCGGGGAGGCGGGGCAGTGGGACGCGCTGCGGGGGTGCAGTGCTTGTTCGGGCTCACCTGGGGCCTCCCCAAGGGCTGCGCAGGCTGGGTCAGCGGCCCCGGGGTTCGGGAGATGTGAGGAGTCAGAAGGAAAACGCGTCCAGAGAACAGTCCGGCAGCAGAGTCGGATTATTGCTATGGCCGGAGGGGCTTCGCAAGAGGCGACCGGTTTTGCTTAGCTAATTAAGGAGAGGCGCTATTTCCGAGAAGAAACGCGATAACGTGTACAGGGGGGACGTGGAAAGTGCATGGGCTTAGTTATCCAGGATTCACCCGTGCATCGCCCGTGCACTTATATCACCCATCTCTCCGAAGTCCAGTCTAAACTTCATCGCTCAAATTACACGCCCTAGATATTTTAGTGAATATTCCCTGCATCGTTTTCTGAAGAGATGTAAACAGGCGGACACGCAGTCTTTAGGGAATTCCCGACTCTCCGAGCCCTGCTCTCCCGCTGCCGTCTCTACGCACATCGGAGGAATGTGCCCCCTTTGGGGGCGCTGAGTAGGACCCCGCGGCGGGTCGTCGCGGTCTCGGCAGGGAGAGACGGGAGGGAAGAGGAACCTGCCGAGGGACGGGCAGGGTGGCCCCGGTCTGGTCCTGCCGAGGCCGAGAGCGGAGCGAGGGACTCCGGCGGGACCCTCCGACGGGAACTGCGTCTGGTTCCAATACCTCTCTGTCAAGAGTAAAGCCAAGATGTGTGTGGGTGGGAGCGCTCGTCACTCACACACAGGAGAGATTTTTTTAAATGTTTGACGGTACACACAGTACGACGAAAATACTGAACGCGGAGAATTAAGGCTGTTTTAACGAGACGGTATTGGCATACGGACTCCTTCATCAGAGACTGCACCGAACCGCAAGTGCCTGTGGCTGAGTGCTGCTCTCTGGAGTCTGTTCTCCCGTTAAAACAAGTCCTGTGAGACATTAATACTGCCACTGTGGTTAGCTTGGGAAAAACGGGCACCAAGACTAGGGACGCGGTGAGCCGGCCGTCCGCATCCCGACCGTCCCGCCGGCCACGGCGCGGTCGGTGTTTGGGCGGCGCATCCCGGGTCCCTCCGCGCTGCCCGCGGGACGCGGCGGGACGGGAGCGGCGCTGCGGGACGTCGCAGGGCCGTGGGGACGCGCGATCTCCGCAGCACCCCGCGCCCGCTCATCTCTCCTCCGCCCCCTCAGCTGCTGGCAGGAGAGAGCTCGGAGGGAGGGACGGCTCGGAGAAGGAAGCCCGACACCCGTGCGGCACAAGGTTCACTTCCCCGCAAGCCCTCCTGTCTTGTCTCAGTCACCTCCTTACACTTACTTTGGTGTTTGCACACCTGCAAGTATCCAGAGATTTTCCATCTGTAGATCGCCGTTGTCTTGGGCTGTAGGGCCTCTGTGGGCTACGGAAAAAAGGAACCGAGCCAGTGCCCTCAGGTTTGCTCTCTCTTGAATCATAGAATCATAGAATTAACTGGGTTGGAAGAGACCTCCGAGATCATCAAGTCCAACCCTTGATCCAACCCCGCTGTGATTAAATTTGCATCCCCACTGACTTCAGCCACTGGGAAAAGTTACAGGGTTTGGAATAGCCTTGAATCCTTGGTCCTGGGCTGGTTTAACGAAAACTAAACGAACCCCATATCTTACCAATGACTTGTTTTCCAAATCAATGCAATGCACTTTTCTTGGGCTAAGCTGTTGGTGTCCGGTTTGTGGGTCCAGGATCTTCCAGGGCTGCAGACATGCGGCTTTTGTTCACGGCTCTTCCAATATGGAGCTCTGTGTTGCTTAATTTTGAGCGACCAGATCAGTCTAAGGGCAAAATTTCTGTTTCCTAACAGGATTCCTGAGCCAGTGGTTCCTCCACCAACATTCAGAACTTGATGCAATTAGTTTTTTGTTGTTGTTGTTATTTTTTGTTTGTTTTGTTTTTTGTTTTGTGGAGATTTTTTGTGGTTGGGATTTTTTTAATTATTATTTCTAGGGGCGGGGAGGCAGAAGGCAAGAAGAGAGTCGGTGGGATGCAGCCTTGCATCTTTTTACAGCGCTGGCCCTTGCACTGTGGGGGAAAGCGCAGGGAGTAATTTCGGCATCCCAGTGTGTAATTGCAATATTTTTTTCTTAATTTTTTCAAATCTGATTATTTCATCTTTTGGTTGCTGCACTCTGAACATATTTTCTGGATGAAATCCGTGTTTGTTCGAATTAAGTGTTGCATCTCTGCGTTCCTGAAATCGCGGTGAACACTTCATCTAGAAGTTGACTTTTTAGGCATCTGCTAATTATGTCACGCTGTCACTCAGGGAAAGTGCTGGGGACAGAGGAGATTAGAACAGTAATCATATTATGTAAAAGAGCATTTGCCTTAATGGAAAGCAAAGCCAAGCTGGAAACCATGGCGGGTTGTTTATAAATACACAGGCACAACGTTGTAAGGATGTCCTGGTTTCGGTGAGCACGGTAACTCCATGCTGAAGGGCCCTTAAGGTTCCCCCGAGCTATCGGATCTGCCCGCCTGATTCCTTTCGCTTCTGTTTATGCGATGAATAAACACTCTCTGACAGGAGACCCGGGACCGCTTGTGCGGGGGAGGCGGGGGGCCGCGGGGTCGCAGTAGGCTCGGAAGGTTTTCAGCTCCTTTGCCCACCGTCGGTGTGGACAAGGGACCGCGGGGGCGGGTTGCGGGCACTGTAGGAACCCCCGCCCTGGACGGGCTTCGCAAAACACTCGAGGGGGTGCGGCAGCAGGAGGGCTTCCCCGGGAGTGATCTCTGACCCCAGCGGGCTGTCCAGCTGCTCCGATCCCAGCTCCGCCGGGGCCGGGCTCGGTTGGGGTCGGTGCCACCGACGGCCGGGCGCACCAGTGGCTCCCCGCAGCTCGCTCCGCAGGACGCAGCGCAGCCCTTAGCGGGGGGTGCTGCGCCGGGAACCGGGCATGTATATTATGGGAACCCTATACCCTCCCGATTTCCCCGCGGAGCTCGTTCCTGGTGGGCTGGGGGTCGGGCGGCGCGGACACCGTGTCTGTGGGGCTGGGCGCGAGCTCCTCCCGGCACCGTGAGCGGCCCACACCGCCCACCCCCCCGGGGCTCATAAGGCCCCGCTCCAGTCCCGCACCGCCCACGCCCGGCTCTCGTACAAGCCCGCTCCGGCCCCGCGGGCCGCGATCGCTGCCGGGGCTGCGGCGCTGGAAGGACGGAGGTTGCGGGGAAGGACGCATGGAAGAGGGGGCGGCTGAGGCGAGACAGCGGCCGGCGACAGAAAGCGGCCGGCGGGCGGTGCCGGGCGGGATGGGTCGGGTCGGCGCGGGACCCTTCGCGGCCCCGAAGCGGCTCGACAGGCGCCTGGGGCTGGGCTTAGCGGGGCCGCGGGGGAGAGCCGGGGCTGCAGCCTGTTCCTGGCCGCACTGGCGATTGCCCTGAATCGGGCAAAGGCGAGTGGCAGCCGAGCAGCTCCGCCGGCTGCGGGTCCCCTCGGAGGGGGCTGCCTCGGGCTCCACGGGACTCTCCCAGATGTGAGCTCTGCTCCAAGGGCCTAGCACAGCCCGCCGTGGGGGCACAGATAGTCACCTCTTGTGAGGAACTGTACAGAACAGCAAATGCTTTTCAGAGAAAAATCGTATTTTCTCCCTCGTGATCAAATCTCGCCTCTTTCTCGCGTCCAGGGCCATACTCTGGTAAGCCAGTTGCAGGATGCGGTCCTACGTTCTCTACCCTCACGAAAACACCGTGCACTGAGCGTGTCATGGCCTTTGAAATGTGCTTTGCTTTTGCTTGACACTTATCCAGGGATTTCTAAGTCGCTGGATTTCAGTTTTTCAGAGCCTAGTTGCAGACGAGCTCAGGAGACTTCTCCTCAAGTAGTGCTTAGCTTGGTAAAAATGGGGAATTGAGGTGATCTGCTACCCCTGAATATTACTGTCTCCCTAAGCACGGGCCACTTGTTGGAAATTTGGGCTGTTACACAGTGATACGAATGGCTTTGGTTGTTTTACCGGAGTGACACTGCTCAGAGCATGTTACAATGAGCACCTCACTGCACCCTCAGTGGTGGGACCTTCTTTTGGCATATCAGTATGACTGACTGTTCTTGGCAATGTGAGTTCGAGGGCAGATTCAACTTTCAAAGTCTTCCCCAGCTAATTTATGACTTTATGTTGATACAGTGTTCAGTGTGTGTATTAAAACGAAAATGTCTGTTAAAAACCGAGTGCATTTGGGATTAACTAGCTAGAGATGTTTTGTTTAGTAAGTGGGCAAATTGGGAAAGGAGCTCATGAAAAAAGGTGATTCATTCATACCGGGTCTGAAAACACAGTGAGCCTCCAGAAACAAGATCCTGGTTTGCTGCCCACAGGTTACAGTTGCTGAAATGTTTGCATGCGTCTACAAGTAAATCAAGATTTACAGTTTCATGACTGGTGTGTACAAAGTGCTACTGTAATGCTCTGAAATAAAATACATTTATTTGGAAAGTGCAGAGGCTGCAGGTGTTTAGTGCAGTGTTTCAAGCAGAAATAAGAAATCTTATTCCTCTTGGTGTTTATAATTTTTATACTGATATGGTTACATTAACTCTTGACTGACACTCACAAAACTATGTGGGAGAATTTTACCTGGTGCCAGAGTGATGTTGCTCTGGAGCAGAATGAAGTGCCTGAACAGCATGTGTTTCTGGCCAGACATTTCTTTTTCTTTTTTTTTTCTTTTTTTTTTTTTTTTTTGGGTAGCACTTGAAAGCAGTCCAGTGCTTCTGGGCAGGGGAAAGATGGGAGAAATGTCATGTTAAGTTTAACACAACTCCCTTTGTTAACCTGCCTGTTTTGAGCTGTTTTCTGAATTTAACTAACCTGTTCACATAGGAAAACACACTGGTCAGGTTTTAAAATGCATCTGTGAGCACATGATGGCTTTAGGAAAAATCATTTTTCTGTGGTACCTTGGCTATAATTGTTGGACATCTGGATCCAGTCCTAGTGTTGCTGCCATCAGCAGCTATCGTGTCTTCGCTTTTGAAGGACAGCAAGGAAATGCTTCACTGGGCACATGTTAAAAAAAGAAATAAAAAAGTAACAGAAGAGGCTGATTACTTGAGGAGCACATTAAATTTCCTGGTTGCACATATAGGAGCAATCTTGCTCACCTCACTGAGTAGCACAAAATTACTCACCCCCTTTGTGGGGCCCAGGTGCCGCCATGCTCTCAGTATGAATTCTCAGTACCTTTTGTACTTAACAACAAAAGTCTCACAGAAAATGATTTTTTTTTACTGGTGATCTAACATAATATTCTGTTCATTGCTTCAGGTTGAGATTGCAGAAGAAGAGAGTGACAGAGGGAATCAATGGAGGTTTTAAAGGCAACTGTTTATTTTAATATGTACAAACAAACACCCAAAGGTGAGTCAGGTCTGGCTGATTACCTGGAAAAAGCCTTACATAAAGAAGCACTTCATCATTTAATGTTTTGCTGTTCCTTCGTACCGTCTGAATATCGGTGCTTGAGCAGGAGAAGAATTATTTCTCTGACTCTCCGTGAGAGCAGGTCTGATGGATGAAAGAAAACTTAGAATTCAGTGAAGCACTGACTTGCCATCAGGGTTATACAGACTATAATGTTGGTGCTATTCTACCTCTTTGTTATAAATATCCAAATATTCATATCCTCATCAATCAGCCCCTGATGGCTTTGAGTGGCAGGTTTACAAAACAAAGTATACAGTGGGCCCATGCTTGGCTTGCTGAGCCAGAGCACCACAAAACTGCAGCCCTTGCACTGCCTTGTCCTGCTCACTGAAAGGCTCACAATGTGTGGAGCCCACTTGGGCTGGAGCCCAGGATTTTGGCAAGTGGAAAGATGACTTTGTGAATGCCTGGCTGCCTTGTGATTGCCACAGCAGCAGCTGTGAGGTCATCAGAGTCTGTCTGGTTTTGCCTTCTATGTGGCTGCAAGCGGAGTGGGAGGCATGGCCCCTCTCTGCCTTATTTACTGGTTATATACACTGCAGTAATTTTTGTTATGTTTCCACTGTGGGAATCTGCACTTTCTTGTGAGACAAAATCATAGAGAGTTCAGAAATGGACATTTCATTTATCCTGTCTTCACTGCATTCCACTTGGTGTATCTGCAGTTCTTACCCAGTGTTTTGGGAGATTTTCATACTGATGGTTGATCACATCCCATGTTCCATGATGCTGTTTTATGTCCAAATGTTGGTGTAAAATGGGATATACAGAATCCCATAGCAAATATTTCAGACAGCTAAATCTCTTCAGGGGGACAAGAGGAGAACATAATGGATTCTATTCAGAGCTAGAAGCTTTGAATCTGCTATTCAGTTATCACATGTATGACTAGATGAGATATGCAAGAAGAAAGGAGTCTGACCAGAATTTACCTTGGAATCAGTGGGGACTGTGCGCTCTACACCTTTCTCAGCTCATACAAAATAAAAACCCTCTTTTTTTTTTGTTTTGGTTTTATCTAGACTTAGCAATTTATGATTAGGATTTAAAGAGAGGACTTAAAATTACTTAATTGTGTTTTGTGTACTTATTTAACACTGCAAGCAAAATAAATTAGAACGGGATTAATTCATTTTAATTTGTTGTTGTTTCTAATTATATAATTAAGACCTCAAATCCAATAACACTTTTATTTGAGCAGAAAAAAATATATTTTAAAATAGGTATGTAAGAGAAATAGAATTTATTTTCAGGGTCAGTCTTAAGAAATCACATTATGTGTATTCTGGATCCTGCTTTCTCTGCAGTTCCTATCACTAAAAAGTTCTGCTCACTGCAGCAGGAGCATCCCTTCTTTCTAGCTCTGCCATCTTTTCTCAGGGTTCGTAGAGACTGTAATTTTACTATAAATGAAAATTAAGAACCAAGTATGTTTTTGCCAGTTTGATTTGGCAAATGGACTTGTTTTTACCCACTGTGTGTAAATGCCAGCTGCATTTTGGTACCAGGAGTTGCTAGCATAGGGCAGTCTGCTCTGCAAGTGCATCTTTGCGGTTTCATTGGCCACAGCATCTCTCACTTTGTCACAGGGCATGAGGCAAGTGATTCCTTTTGCCTCACTTTCAGAGAATACTTATACAGTTTCCGGCAACAGAAAGTTCATAATTCTGAAGGTCAGTTGAGCTCAGCTGCTCCCACAAAGTGTATTTATCAGGGTTTGTGCCAGTCTTTAGCCAGGTGCACATTAAGGTGTGCCAGGGGGCTCCTTCTAGCTTGGTCCGGCAGACAGAAGGGCTCTCACTGTTTCCAGGGTCACCTGAAGCACTGTCCTCCTATGCTGAGAGTCTGTGGGTCACAGTGGTGCAGGATTTGTCTGTTTATGACCCTCTTTCTGTTGTTTTAGATGTGAGGTAATATCTGGGCAAAAGCACAGGCTCTGGATCGGATGCAAAAGGTTTGAAAGTTCATGGTCAGGAATGAAGAAGGAAACAGAATTAGACCAACTCAGTGCACAGAAGTGATGGTGTGAATATGTTCTGGGATACATACCTATGCTTCTTTCCATTTAAGTTCCCAAATAAACCCAGTTATTTTAGGGAAGCATTGGAAGAGTAATGGATGCCGTTAGGGGTGTAATATCTTCCTCTGCAAATGGCATGCTGGAGGCAGGGGTTATTTTAAGGTTACAGGTGTGCAGTTTGCAATACTAATAAACAGTCATGGGGATAGATGATCTAAAGACACGTGCATCGAAGAGCAGGTTTGACACTCCATTTCTCACTGTCTGTTCAGAGCTCTGCCCTGCAAACTGAAACCAAAGAGCCTAGCAATAGTGTCCGTATGCCTTGTGCAACAAGAGTCAAATAACCCGCAATGCGCATCTGAAAAAAAATAATCTAGCCTCTGCTGGCCCCACATGTGGCTTGTCTTGCTCAGGGTGAAGACAGTGAGCCTATTGACTTTGACAGAGATGGGCTGGACCTGCTGCCATCGGCACAGGAATCATCTACGCATGGGCAGCTCATGGTGCTTTCACTGGAGGTTTCTGCCATGTCAGTCACTTACCTTGCAGGTGGGTATTTGATGATGGGAGGTCTAGCACAATATCCTGTTCCACAGTTCTGAATGGCAAATGTGCTCTAACACCCAGGGGACGTTGCAGCGGCCTGGCTGAGGTGCTCCACATTGTCCTGCCTGTGTGCCAGTGAGATCCACGCCTCTGTCCATGGCAGGCTGGGACAGGGCGGGGTGGGAGGGGGCCTGGGGGTGGCTTGAGCTGAGGGTGCCAGCCCCCAGGGGCTACTTGTGTGCATAGAGCAGCAAGAGCCAGCACGTGGCCTGTGGGCCACAGCTCCATTCACGGAGAGGAAGGAGGGTGTGACACTGCAGCACAGGGCTGCATAGCTGCTGCCCTCAGTGTGTGCTAGTCCTGTTCTGCAGAGAAACCATGACTGGTTTAGTTGGCTGTGCAGAACTTGGCCTCTGGGATACTTCGAGGCTTTTTGACTTCCTCTGCATATAGCAGACCAATTTTGGGTAAAAGTATCCCTCCCAGACTGGAGGCACAGTCGTTCAATTTATTGCATTTTCAGATAGCTCAGACTCCTCTCAATTTCATTTCTGAAAAAGGCCTCAGATAAATGGTTTAGTTCATATAATGTGTTACAGTTTTGGATGCAAAAGCTACTTGCGTATTTAGTGATGACAAGTGTAGAAGGTCTGTGTTTAAAAATCGGATTCCAGCCCTGTTCCTGTAACAATCCCACGATCCTCACTCTGTCATAGTGCCCACTGCCTTCAGCCTGAGTAATGACTGCAGGATAGGGTTTCTCTCTGCAGATTTCAGGTTTCTGGTGGAAGTATGCATGTACTCAGATGAAATACATATGTTTGTCTGCAAAGGTATGGTTATGCTGACATTTTAGATATGCTGAGTGAAAGAGTGTAAGAGCATAGCCCTGACCCGGCAGCTCTTGGCAGCCAATCAGACGAGCAAGGGGCGTTGCCAGGACCATTTGTGGATGATTTAAATGGCTCTAGGGAGCGTGAGCGACCCGGAGATCAACGAACAAGGGTATGGCACAGCAGTTTGAGCAGGGAGGTCACAGCCACCTTCCCAGCTCCTGGTGGTGGGTTATGTGTTAGGTGTGGCTGTGGTTTGGGTTTTTTGATTTTTTTTGTGGGTTTTTTTTTGTGGTTTTTTTTTTTTGGTTTTGTTTTTTCCCCAACTTGACTAGATCCTCAATGGTTTACAAATGCTCAAAAGCTATTGCTGCTGCTGCAGTTAGTGTGGTGACCCAGATAGAATTCCCCAAGAAGCACAAAACTGTCCAGGTCACTGGCTGCAGGGAGTGTCTGAGCCTCATGTTAGTAGCAGAGGACAGTGTAAAAGACACCTGCATACGGTGTGAACAGATGAATGATTTGCTCTGTTGAGTGGCAGAGTTTAAGGAAAAAGTGGACAGGCCAAGGAGTATTAGGGAGAGCGAAAGAGAAATAAAGACTGGTGGAGTTATACTCTTCTGACCCTGAGAGAAGCTCGGAAGGAGTCAGAGAAGTCCTGCCCCTCTTGCCATCAGGCAGAAGGAGGAGACCTGGTAAAGGCTGGGGAATGGAAACAGGTCTGTGCTTAGGAAGGTAAAAGAATCCCCTCCTGACCCACATCACCTTCCCAAGAGCTCTTACAGAATAAGTATGAGGCCCTGAATCTAAAGGGTCAGGCTGATGACACTAGAGAAAAAAATCTGTCTAGGGGATCTCCCAGTTGCATTCAGTCTATCAGATGGATCACAACCTCAGGTATTAAAAGAAAAGAAGGGTAGTTGTAGTAGGTGAATCCCTTCTAAGGGGATCTGAGGGCTCTGTATGCAGACTGGACACATCCCACAGGGAAGTCTGCTGCCTCCCTGGTGCCTGGGTAAGGGATATTACAAGGATACTCCCTGAACTAATTCAGCCTGCTGATTATTACCTACTGCTGGTTGTCCAGATTGGCAGTGATGAGGTTGATAAGAGGGGTACTAGGGTAATTAAAAAGGACTTCAAGGCTCTGGGTCGACTGGATGATGGGACAGGAGAGCAGATGCTGTTCTGCTCGATTCCTTCAGTAGCATGGATGAATGATGAAAGGAATAGTGAAACCCATGTTATCAATAAATGCCTTAAGGACTAGTGCCATCAGCAGAATTTTGGGTTTTTTTTGATCCTGGGGCAATTTTTATTACGCCAGGCCTGCTGGATTCAGATGAGCTTTATCTATCTAGCAAGGGCAAAGGGATTCTAGCCCATGAGTTGGAGGGGCTGACTGAGAAGGCTTTAAACTAGGTCTGAAGGGGGACGGGGATAAAACCAGGCTCTCCAGAGATGAGCTTAAGGGTGGCAAGCCAGAAATCAGCAGCCTAGCTGAAATGCATGTACACTAATGCACACAGTAGGGATAACAAACAACAGGAGCTGGAAGCCATTGTGTAGCAGGAAAGCTATGATGTAGTCACCATCATGGATTGTGGTGGGATGACTCACATGACTGGGGTGCTGCAATGGATGGCTACAAGCTTTTCAGAAGGGACAAGCAAGTAAGGAGGGGTGGAGGGGTGGCTCTGTATGTTAGGGAGTCTCTTGACTGGATAGAACTTGAGGTTAGTGACAATATTAAGTGCCTATGGGTAAGAATCAGGAGGAAGGCCAACAAGGCTGCCATCCTGGTGGGAGTTTGTTCTAGACCACCCAACTGGGGTAAAGAAGTGGATGAATTATTCTGTAAGCAGCTTTGCCAGCCCTTGTTCTTGTGGGAGACTTTAACCTGCCAGGTGTTTGCTGGGAACTCAACGCAGCAGAGAAGGGGCAGTCTAGGAGGTTCTTGGAGTATGTGGAGAGCTTCTTGTCACAGCTGGTGAGCAGCCTGCCACGGGTGGGGCCCCACTAGACCTGCTGTTTAGAAACAGAAAAGGGCTGGTGGGAGATGTGGTGGTCCGAGGCCATCTGGGGTACAGTGACCATGAAATGATAGACTTTTCAATACTCAGTGAAACAAAGAGGGACATCAGCAAAGCCTCTACCCTGGACTTCAGCCTATGGGAAACAGCCCTTAAAAACAAAGGGGTCCAGGAAGGATGGACATACTTCAAGAAAGAAATCTTGAAGGCACAGGACTGGGCTGTCCCTATGTGCCAAAAGATGAGCTGGCAGGGAAGATGACTAACCTGGCTGGGCAGGGAGCTTTTGCAGGAATTCAGGGAAAAAAGAGGATGTATCACCTTTGGAAAAAGGGACAGGCAAGTCAGGAAGTGTTTAAGCATGTTGTTAGGTCATGTAGAAAGAAAATTAGAGAGGCAAAAGCTCAATTAGAACTTAATCTGGCCACTTCTGTAAAGGATAATAAAAAGTGTTTTTATAAATACTTCATTAGCAGAAGGAGGGGAAAGGAGGACACAGGGTGGGGGGGATTATAATTAGAGGAGGAAAAGGCTGAGGTACTTAACACCTTCTTTGCCTCAGTTTTCAATAATAAGACAGATGTCCCCAGGACAGCTGAGCTGGTAGAAGGGGACAGGGAGCTGAATAGGCCCCCTGTAAGCCAGGAGGAAGCAGTTAGTAACCTGATAAGCCACTTAGATGCTCACAAGTCTATGGAACAAGATGGGATCCATCCTAGGGTGATGAGGGAGCTGGCAGAAGAGCTCACCAAGCCTCTCTCCATCATTTATCATCAGTCCTGGCTCACTGGGGAGGTCCCAGATGACTGGAATTTGGGCAGTGTGATGTCCATCCACAGGAAGGGCCAGAAGGAGGATCTGAGAAGTTACAGACCTGTCAGCCTGACCTTGGTGCACAGCAAGGTTATGGAACAGATCATGGGGGGAGTGTGGGTCTACTGGAGGGTAGGAGGGCTCTGCAGAGGGACCTGGACAGGCTGGATAGGTGGACTGAGTCCAGTGGTATGGGGTTCAACAAGACCAAGTGCCGGGTTCTGCACTTTGGCCACAACAACCCCCTGCAGTGCTACGGGTTGGGCACAGAGTGGCTGGAGAGCAGCCAGGCAGAAAGGGACCTGGGGGTGCTGATTGACAGCAGCTGAACATGAGCCAGCAGTGTGCCCAGGTGGCCAAGAAGGCCA
>JAWWLV010000005.1:131966-147773 GCA_035041135.1 Platyrinchus mystaceus
GCCCCTCAGTTCAGGAAGGACATTGAGGTGCTGGAGCAGGTCCAGAGAAGAGCAATGAGGCTGGTGAAGGGACTTGAGCACAAATCCTATGAGGAGAGGCTGAAGAAGCTGGGGTTTAGCCTGGAGAAGAGGAGGCTCAGGGCAGACCTCATCACTCTCTACCCTGAAAGGAGGCTGTAGCCAGGTGGGGGTCGGCCTCTTCTCCCAGGCAACCAGCAGTAGGACAAAAAGGCTGTCTTAAGCTGCACGAGGGAAGGTTTAGGTTGGACATTAGGATGAAGTTCTACGCAGAAGGAATGATTTGGCATTGGAATGGGCTGCCCAGGGAGGTGATGAAGTCACCATCCCTGGATGTGTATAAAAAAAAAAAATGGATGTGGCACTTAGTGCCATGGTCTAGTTGACAAGGTGGTGTTAGGTCACAGATTGGACTCTATGATCTCAGAGGTCTTTTCCAACCTAGATGGTTCTGTGATTCTGTAAACATGGGTAAATGCCTCAAAGTGCAGCAGTGTGGGTATGGGACTTTTAATTTTTAGTGATGTTTATAATTTCAGACTTTCCTTCTGGAGCAGGTTTTTTTTTCTCCTACATTTCCTGTGATCTCACATTCTAAAAAAAAAATAAATAACCGAACAGTCTGATTAACAAAATCAAAACACTTTATTGAAATGTTGATCTTGTATTTTACAATTTATTTGAGAACATTAGTTTCAAAACCTGAAAAAAAGGTAAAAATATAAAGCTTTGATTTATTGGGAATGCTTTCTCTTTATATTTATTTTAAAACTAACATTATTCAAAAGTGACATATTTTTCCCCAGATTGTTTCACTTCTTATAACCTGATGTTTTCTAAAGTATGTGTCTGTCAGAAATTTTCTGCCTGGTGCTGGTGTAAAGTCATAATTGTTTCTTGTTTTGAGATGAAGCCAAAGTTCTCTAACCAGTTAGCTGAATTTTGCCTGTGTCAGGTTCCACATCTCTCAGGAGGTGTGGGATCCAGCTGTGGTGTGGAGGAAGGAGTGGGATGGCTGTGCTGATGCAGGAGAGGAGATGTGGCCAGGACACTCTCCCCAGATCAGAGCTGCAGGCCGGCTGGGCACTGTCACAGTGGAGACACACACTTAACAAATTTTATCAGATATTTTCAAGTTAATTGCTTTTGGAAGGATTATCAGATTAAATGCCAGTCATCCTAGCTTTAGCTAATTTCATCTGTTATACTGTCAAAATATTTTTCTATAAAAGGTCAGGGATCAGGTTGCCTTGCTTCTGAAATCAAGGGCATTTTTCTGTCAAGCTGGGTAGGTAAGTGGTCCTGCTGTGCTAAAGGCTCTGAAGAGGAGGAACTTGCACATTTTCCCCAATCTGTTGCCAATATGCAGTGCCCTCAAGGTCAGAGAGCAGGTGTGGGCCAAAGTGTTGGACACTTGGTATGTGTGGTTTATTGGGGTTGTGGGTTTGGCAGAAGTGCTGGTGGTTGTGAGGTTGGCAGAGCTGGCCATACCACAGTTGCCAGTGGGCACTGGCTGCTCATCCCATGAGCAGCCCTGTGTCGTGGTGCCCCCTCCTGCCTGTGGCACAAGGGACTCACTCCAGACCTGTGGATACATGAAGGAGGGGAGAGCTGGGTGCTAAAATCTGTGTTGCCTCAGGGATGTGCCTCAGTGCTTGTTTTTGGCAGACGATGCTGCCCTTCAGTCTCAGCTTCAAGGCATTATCAGTCTGGATTCAAAGCCTTAACAGCCTCTGGAACAAATACTTACAAAAATGTAGGGTCACGCTTGACACAAGAGTGCCAATGAAGAAAAGTTGTTCAAATGCCTCTAAATTACTGGCTCTCGAGCATCAATCTGCCACCTCACATTGGTTGTGTTTGTTTTCCCTTGGGGGGCTGCTTTTTGGAAGTAGGGATGAGTTTTGACTCAAAAATGAAAACCTAGGCTTTAAGGCTGACATACGGCAAAGAGGGATATTTGAAATCCCCAAGAGCTTTCCATCTGTGTGCTATGAGAGATGCTCCCCCACTCAGACAAACCCAGCCAACAGTCCTCCGTTCTGCAGAAAGAGCCCCTCACCATGTTTCCCTCAGACCTTAATGAGTTTAGTCTGCAGGATTTCCTCTTCCGGTGACATTATCAGAAGAAATTACCCTGTACCAATACCTGTGGTCAATGAAGGCTGACAAGCCTCTCCCGGACTGTGTTCCACCCCCAAGACAGGAGAGTATTGTGTGGACTTAACCCTTTGAAGCTTCCCTCACCTCCACCTACCAGCTGCTGCAGTGGCAGTGCTGGGGTCCCTGTTCCATGTGCTTGGGAGCTGTGAGTACTGCCCTGGTTTTAACAGCTGGGTGCAATGATGCCTATGGGAGCCCTGCTCCATGGGAGCCCAGGAGAAAGGCTGAAGGGGGTCTGTGTTGTTATGTGACATCTGGGTACACAGGACTACAGCCAAACACCACTTTGTTATCAAGTCTTTTCCTTCCCCTCTGATGTTGCTTTTCAATATTCATTGTATGGATGTATTTTCCATCTTGACAATCTGGGAGGGGTGCACCTCAGGAGTGTTTGCTCTGTTCAGGACTCTGATGGCTTCACTTTACGCTTTTTGGCTATGTCCACAGCCAGGTGCTGTCCAGCGTATGCTGTGTGACTCAGAATAGTGTTGGTTTACATCCACTGTCTCATTCTGTATCTCCTATATAATTACCACACACAGAAATTCAGGCCTCTGTTGGTACCACTAGAGAAAGCAATAAACCTCTGTGCATGAGCCCCAAGGGTACTGTGAGTGCCACAGCCTTGAGTAAAACCAAAAATACCTAGAAAAAGATGGGGAAGCCTTTTTGCAAAGTGGCGTGCCTCAGTTCTTGTCTGATAATTCTAGGTAACAAAAAATGATGTTCTGTGGCATCAGCCTAGGGAGGGTGAAACAAGGTTCAGGAAAGCGTTTACATTTTGTACCCCATGGCTTCAGTGCTTGGTTCACAGGGTCTGCAGGGAGGATTCACAAGAAAAAGGCATTGTTGGCCTGCTTGAAGGGTATCCAGGAGAAATAACCTTCTTCTTAATCTCAACTTCACCCCACTTTGCTCACCCTCTGGGGGGATGCATTCTGCAGACAAGGATTTATCATGGGTGTCAGCAGCAGTAAGTTCTGCTGTTGATTTCCTCTCTGGCCCAAACGCTGGATTGCTGGGCATCTTTCTGTGCCCTGTTGGGAAAGCACCAAATCCTCTGAGCCCCTCTGCAGGCAGGTAACCTGGCACACCTCCCGAGCGGTAAAGGGGACAGGGGAGGATGCAAGGGGGATTCCTGATTCTTGTGGAGCCTTTCTGTCTGTGGCTGCCTTCTCTCCTGGGGAACAAAGGGCCTTTCCTTCTCCCAGGTGAGGCAGCAAGTGTTAAACACTGCCTGGGGGCCCTGCTAGTGTTTGCATTTCTATCGCTGCTTCTGGGGTTTCATTAGCCCAGTCGCTTGATTCACTGCTTGGAGAATTAGTCTGGTTTTCTGTAACTGGGAGGCCTTCATGTAAAGCTTGCTCCTGGTGTAATTCTTAGTCAGTTTGGTAATATTATTGGGCCTCAAAGTATTCAGTGGCTGGAGGAAATGCTCTGTGTAAAACTCACAGCTTCATCTGGTAGTGATTTGTCACTTACCAGGCTTTGGACTTGGTGCCAGCTCAGCTGTTGCCGAATAAAAGGAAGACAAGGGAATAAAATGATTATCAGGAAAGGGCTTAGAAATATTGTTAAGTGAAACAAACTAAGAATAGCTTAAAACTAAGATGAGGATATATAATCAATCACGGAAATCACAGGGGCAGGGAACAAGGGAGTTCAGGTTTCCCCTAGACTAGAGTCCTTTTACACCAACAACATTTCACTGTTATTCCTCAAATATATGGGATCTAGTGGACCACCAAAACAAAATTTCCTGTGAACCTGTGAAAACAGGCATGTCTCTGTTTTGTGTCCCTCACCTACAGAACACATGGAAGTCCGTGTACAAATGGACTTCCTAAATCCATAACCACTGTGAAAGAGAGTCCTGAGTTTTAGTTAATGAAAGCTTTGTGTTGAAGGACAGAGCACAAAAGGTGAAAAATTAGTGTTACATACATCAACTTTTAATGATCATATTTAATTTGTATAAGGTGTTGTTCCTTTACACTCCCATTGCTGGGTTTTGATTTAATATGCACATTTAGGCACAAGTTGTAACTTGATGTTGGGAAAAAATAAAAAGGTCAAAAGATTCATTCAACATTTCATTCATTCAACAAATACTTTATCCAAGTAACAGAAACTTCTAGAGCTTATAAATTTTTTAAGAGACAGTTCCAAAGCTCTGGCAGCAGAAAGCTGTGAAAGGAATTCCCCACAACTTTTAATATGCTCCTAATTTAATAATTTTTCTTCCCAGCTGTGTGAGGTCAGTCAGTAAAATTTAATGGAGGAATAAACAGAGGTGTAGGGTGATTAAAGACTTGCCTAAGGTCCTACAGGATTGGGATCTACTAGCATGGTGCCACCCCAGCAGCATGTGATGCTGTGGGTGCACACAGATGGGATGGGGTGAGGATGCTCTTGGTAGCTGGGAACCGTGGTGCTGAACTCTGGTGAGACAGGAAAGGGGTGGGACTGTGTGGACGGGCTGTGCCAGGCATGGGTGAGAGAGGCAGAGGGACAGCCAGGAAGACATCCTCACCTGGGCTGGGTTCAGTGACAGGCACGCTGGGGCAGAAGCAGCTCCTGTTTATTTCCACTCACGCAGCACTCAGAGTTGGGTGATGAAGGTGCACAGCGAGAACAGCAGCACTGCAATCCTACTGCAAGGTACCTGACATGCAGGTCTTGGCTTCTTACAGGCTTTTCACCTTTTGGTAGAAAACAGTTGAACAAAGCAGGGGCTGTTCTGTTAAACTTGCACTTCTCCAGGCTCCAGTTCCACTTGTGATGTCCCAGTTTTCTCAGTCCAGATATCCTATACACCAACAAACTGCAAGGACTGAATCGGCTCCTCTTTATCCACTGCCCTTGTCATGGTTATCCTTCCCATGGTTACTGCTGCTACTTTCATCTGTTACTCTCCCTTCCAAAGCCACTCTTCCTCTTCCTGCCTTTAATTTTTCTCCTGCTTTGAGATGCATATTGCCTGAGCTACTTTTCCCCTGCTGTGCTAAATTGGCCCTTGAGGAAGGCAATGCCTTCCATCATCACGTAGCATTTCTGATTTTCCCTTACAGAGAGAAATGGCTGCTGTCGAGGGGGTCCTGGCCTTAATGATAGGTGGCTTGATGTCTGTTATGGTTGTAGTCTTCAAATACATGAGCAGCAGAAATTTCATTCTCTTGTTGTCTTTTTGTTCTTTCTTGAAGGTGCATTGAGAATAAGGAACTTGAGCTGGCAGTGTGTTCTTTGTGATAGCAGCACACTGGAATACATTGCTGTCTGGTTCAGAGGGCAGAATGCTGCTGCTCTTGATGTGATGTGGGATGCGCCCCTGCCTGCCATGTGCTCCCGCCCAGAGCATCAGCTGATGTTCAGTACTTGTGTGATTTTAATGGTGCTGAACAAGTGAGGCTCTATCTCCTTGATAGAGCTAAAGAAGCTATTAAATAGTGAGCCTAGTGGAGGACTAAGATCGAGGAAATATTGTTTTATTCCAACCTTTCAGTCGGATTTCCTTGGTAGTACTGTAAGCAGAGCTATGTACAAACCTAACTTCAGAAGTGTTAATGTGAACTGATACCTGTAGGGACAGCACACTCAAACAAATGTCTCTTTATTGTGCCTCAGCTCTTGCTTAGTGAAAGACAGGATCCATTCAGAGAAGGAGATGGGTAAGGGAAGACTGTTAGGATGCTAAATAGACATAGGAAGGCAATGATAATTTAGAAATGAATTTGTATTCTGTGTCTGTAGAATAGTGACATACGTAATTTTGATATTTGGGAAATGTGAATTTTTCATGCTGTCTTCTAATAAAAGTGTAGATCCAGTTTTCCTAACCATGAAAATATAGATGGTCATCACGCTGGAAACTCTTCTTTTACATGTTTTGATCACCTGTTATCCTATTTCCAAACATTTGAGATAATTTGAATTAAGTGAGGTCTGGAAATGTGATACACTTATGGCAACTGTTTGAGCAATTTGGAAGACGTGGATTTTGGTCCCTGAAAAGAATTTTGGTAGGTCTTAATGCATTTTTTGAGGCTGTATAAGAAGAAAAAAAATTAATATGGCCCACCCTGGTTTGTTCTACACTAGAGTCCATCATGATTGCTGTGGTTTAATCTCTGTAGCAGCCAAGCCCTCACAGCTGCTTGCTCGTCCCCCACAGAGAGGGAGAGAATCCAAAGGGTGAAGGTGTGAAAACATGTGGGCTGAGAGAAAGACAGTTTAATAGGCAAAGGAAGGCCACGTGCACAAAAAAGGAATTCATTCCCCATTTCCCATGGGCAGGCAAGTGTTCAACCACCCCCAGGACAGCAGAGCTTCATCATGCATAGCAGTGACTTGGGAAGACGAACTCCATAACTCCAGAAATCCCCCTCTTCCTCCTCCTTCTGCCAGCTGTTACTGCTGAGCATGACACCTTATGGTGTAAGATACCCCTGGGGTCAGTTGGGGTCAGCCATCCTGGCCATGTCCCCTCCCAGCTCCTTGAGCATCCCCAGCCTGCTCGCTGTCAGGGCATGGTGAGGAGCAGAACAGCCCTCAGTGCTGTGCAAGTGCTGCTCAGCAGGAGCTAAAACATGGCTGTGTTATCTGCACTGTCTTGGTCACAAATCCAAAATATAGGACAGCACAAGCTTCTATGAAGAAAACTAACTCTAGTCCATCCAAAACCAGTACAATGATGCATCAAAGGTCAAAGTTAAAAAGAAGAGTTTATAGGAAGTCAAGAGAACAGAAGTAAAAGATATGTAGTGATCAGGTCCAGAAATACCATCTGCACCTTGCTGAGAACCAGAGGTGTTCTCAGTGTGTCCCCACAGGGACTGGTTGGTCAGCAGCTGATACTCGTTGTTAATGAGAATGTGTATTTACCTCTTGTTTGGTTTATTACTGGCATTTTGTGTAAATGTGAGTCACAGAGGTTCAGGCAGTGGCTTTGTCAGAAGGGTTGAGCAGTGCAGGTAAATGATGAGGTGGCTGCTGCCATCCTTGGAGACACTCAAACCTGCTCTGAAGTGTCCCTGCTTTGAGTACAGGTCACAGATTGGTTCCTTCCAATAAAAATTATTTTATGATTTGTGTTAAGAGGAATTTAGGAAAAAATCTGACTTATTAATTTATCCTGTCTAGGTATTTCTTCAGCATGTCCTTGCTTCCTACTGCATTGCTCTGAGAATACCCCCTTTCAATTAACTGTCTGGAAATTATATTTAATGACATGCTTATCACTAACTCATGCTCCCTCCAGATGAGTGAGTCAAAATCCATATGAGGCAGCTGGCTATGAGTTACACACCCAATCTGAAAATTGATTTTCATTCATTTTCTTAATCTGAACCACAGGTTCTATCTAGTATTCTTGTTTTCTCAAAACCGATGATAGTGCCATTCCTAAGTCTGGTAATATGCCTTGGAAACAGGAAAAACAGAAAGAAAATATTTACATTTCTGAACAAAATATCTATCCAAGCAGGTAATCACTCTGACAAGGCCAGTCTTGAGTCTGGCAGCAGCACATGAGACATAAGAACAGCAGGGAAGGGTGACAGCTGTGTGTCTATCTCCAAATTGAGAGTGTATGGCATAATGTTCTTCACTGCACTGTAAGTAGTTAATAGAATAAGCGCAAACTAAGTACGAATCCAGAAAGTCTTCCTAGGCACATCAGAGTTTTTTTACACGAATGAACAGTCTTGCTGCTATTTTCACAGAGTCAGAGGATAGCTATGGTTGGGAGGGGCATCAGGACTGCCCGCTCTCATCGAAAAACAGCCTGCTCTGATCAGAGTCAGCTACACCAGGCTGAAGTCTGGGCATCTCCAAAGGCTTCTCCAGGCAATGTACCCCAGTGCAGAAGATGCAACAAACTTTCTCCTCTAAGATGACTTCCAGCTTTGCCTCAGATGTGTCAACCTCATTGAAATTGGGTTTGTGAGGCCCCAGGGCAGTTTTAGAAGGAAGGCCCACTGTGCCCAGCTGGCTATGTCCACTGCCAGCAGCTATCCCGGTGACCTGAGCTCCAGCTGCAGGGCAGGAGCTGGGGCTCTGGCACAGCCCTGGCAGGCAGGGGCAAGTGGCTAGGGGAGGATCTCTACTTTGGGAGTATTTCTGGACAGAGCTCCTTGCCAAGCTCCCAGCTGGGCTGGTTTCTCCACTGCTGCCAGCCAGCAGAATTGACCAGTTCAGCTGCCTTTGTTGTGTTCAGCACACGCAAGGTTTGAAACTTCAGATTTCTAAGTTTGATAGTCCCAGGGATGCTGTTCCAGAATGCAGCCCAGGATATGATCCCCTTGGTATAGTGAGCTGGAAGAGGAGTGGGCTGAGATCAATCAGTACATGGGGCATCTGTGGACATATGAGTTATCTCTTTGTGGATAAAACCAGTTGCAAATTAACACTGATTAGAAAAAAGAAGAGCCACAAAAATGAAGCTGTTTCTGGTGACAGGATGAGCTTCTATTAAGCTATCTGCAGTTTAGAGTTCACTGCCTTAACATGCAAAAAGAAATCTTGATTTAAAACAAACAAATAAATCTCCCTTTTTTCCTGTTTTCTTATGCCACTATTCTCACTATGTAATCTGAGCATAAAGGAAAGTCCGCTGCTGAACTTTCTGAAGCCTTAATTTAGCATTTGCATGAAGAACTTTAAAAGAAATAATACAAACAAGTTGAATGTATATAAGGAACCTTGGAAGATTGTATTACAGATAAGGAAAATGCTTAGGATTTTCTTTTTGTATGTGTAATGCCTTTGCAACCTACTCGCAACATTATTCCCTGCATGAGGGCCCCCTAATTATTTCATCATGCAGCAGGAAATTCTGGTAGGTCATATATAAACAGCCCGAGGCAGAGACCTCTTCATCAGATAGAGCATGACATCTGACATATGTGCAGGCTGCTGCTCGCATGACACAACCAGCCAGGCAGCCCCGAACGCAGGAGCAACTGGGAGCATGGGGCTGCCTGGAGGTGGCAAAGGGCTCCTCCGATCCAGAACTGAAACTTCACCCTGTGCCTTTCCTGTGGCCACGTCCCACCTCTCACCTGCCTGAGCCTGCGGCAGGCACGGTCGGTGCCACACGGTGCCAGGCGGTTCGGAGGCGGGATCCTGACCCTGCTGTGCACAGGGCTTCTCCCTGAGGATGGGGCGGTGCACGTGCCCCTTGTCCCGGAGTGTCCCTGGGCGCGAGCAGGACCCCGCGGTGGCAGTGCCACCGCCAGGCTGCGCGTCCCGGCTCCAGCCGGGGCTCCATCCGGCTCGGAGCACCTCCTGGCACCCGTGCACCGAGGAAAGGCACCAGCTCCCGATGCTGCCTCTGAGAGGCTGAGATGCCATGGTGAGGAGTGGCTGGAGCTTGGAGACAGCTCAAACCCAGGTGACTGTGACAGATTAGGGCTCTGTGTCAGACATGGTACATGACTGCCTTTTTTTTTGGTTTTTTCCCCTCATTGCACTTATTTTTATGGTTACCAACAAAAAGGCACATTATTTTCCCTTAAATGAGTTTCTATCAGTGGTGTTTCCTTGCTACAGAAAATGGTTTCTTAGGGAAACTGTTGGAAGTAGCAGGCTGGGGAGCAGTTTGAACAGTGTAGGAAAAGCACGTGCCAGCAATCCCCACACTACCCTGCAGCATTTCTGACTTGAAATTCCCTGTGACCCCACACCGGATTGCCCAGGCCATGCTTTGTGTGCAGAACAGCCCTGCTTGTTCTGACACTTTGTGAGCTTGTTTCTTTCTTGGATGAGAGAAACAGACCAAGTGAAAAGCAAAGGGAAATTCTCTGAAGGAATGTTTTAGGGAAGCAGCAGTTCCCTATTGTGACATGTATTTTTCCCTCCAGTGTATATTTCCACTATCTTAAAATATACAACTCTACTTCATTAATATTGTTTGCACTTTTGGATTCTACTCTTATGTGTCTTGGCTGTTTTGAATCAAACAAGAAAGTTCTTTAATGTATTTTTTGACTTTGGCTTTAACCTTAAGCCCAGTCCCAGAAAAACCTGTGTTCAGCAGTTTTCCGAACTCTGTCCAAATCTGTTTGCACAGGAAAATGTTCTTTCCATTGCTGCATCTAAGGCCATGATAAATTCCACAAGTTTTAAGAAACTGAGGACAGTGACAGTATTTGAAGACAGACTTTTGGTCTTAATACCAGACTACTGAGGCTTAAGCTCTGCTCAGTCTCCCACTACAAAATCTCCTTCAGACAGCTCATAATCAGGTTTTTTTTCAAATATCAGTCATTCAGTAATGCTACGTATTTCCTGAAAAGTCAGCTTTTTCTTTTTCCCTTGGGTAAGTGACTGAATCAGGTTAAGTTTTGTTTGGAATCAGCTATTTTTAAATTAAAGTGTGTCACAGACTGAAATAGTTCCCTGTTTTCTTCTGATGCATTTTTTACATTAGTTACATTTGTAATTAGATGATTCCTCATTAACCCTTTTTTCTAATCTACCATTGCATCATCATAAACCTCAGTATGCACCCATTCACTTTAAATTTGAAAACTAACATCAAACATTTTTTGCAGTTAGCAGAAGTTTAAAATTTAATCTCTGAAATGGACTTTCTACAACCTCCATATACCTCCTTAAAATTCTTGGATGATCCTGACCTTGTGTACCTGTGTTTATTCCTACCTCGGGTGATACTTCTTATCATCTCTTTGTTTCAGGGTGAATAAAATGATATGTCTAGCCTTAAGACTTTCAGTATTTCTGACAAATACAAATACTGTTTAAAACTGCCCTTGTCCTTATGGGTGATTTTAATTTCCCAGATGTCAATCCTGATTTGTTAGAAAACAGAGCTGAATTCTGGGTCAATTTTTTCCTGAGTAACTTTGCAGAGAGAACACTTTCCATTTCCTGGTGTGGGAGAAATTCAGGAGAGATGACCAATGCTAAAAATATTTTTCTATGCCTGATGTCTCAGGTTCTTCCAGGTGCCTTTAAAAAAACAGGTCGTACTTTTGTACCTGCTTGGTACCCGAGAGACTTCCCCACAAAATGGAACAGGCTTTTGGTGGTCTGGAGGGAGAATCAGATCTCTGGCTACAGCTAAGCAAAAACATGCAACTTGATGTAAGGGAAACGCAAACCTGGGCTAGATTTGAACACAGCAAACTCTGAGGGTGAAGCTGTTGCTGGTGTGAGGTATCAGTGGAGAAGAAAGGAATACCGAAGTAGATGACAAAGAGTTCGGGGAAACTGGTGCCTTTGACCTGACATGCTGAGAGAACCTCTGTGAGCATCTGTCCTTTCTGGATGGGGTGTTTGAGACCTTGGAGGTGTGCAGCACTGTGTCCGAATTAGCCGTGCTGTCAGTGCTGAACCCAGCTGCCAGAAGATGTTACAGAGCCAGAGTGAGTGTGTTTGCTGTGTGACAGCAGTGCAAGCAGGTCCATGCAGCTGTGCAAGATACCCTCGTCAGCTGTAGAATCATAGAATCAACTGGGTTGTAAAAGACCTCTGAGATCATCAAGTCCAACCCTTGATGCAGATTCGTGACTCTCACAGTCATCAGATCAGTGGTCTTCCCCAAAGCAGAACATTTTTTGCAATGTTTTGCCTTCTTTTGCATCACTTGATATGCAGCTTGGTGTCTGAAATCTGCTGTGTAAGTCTCTCGTATTGATGTGCTGCCAGTGTTGAAGTGTCAGGCACAGGGAGCTCGGTCTCCTTGTTTCTTTGATAGTAGCGTGTGGTTCTGGTTGTGAAACAAGAGAGAAACACATGGCTTAAATGAAGCCTTGCTTGATGTTACAGCACACATGGACAGTACATTTTTGGGCAGTGATATGATGGAGTAAAAGTATGATTATTTGTCACTCTGTCTCTGATCTCTATGAACCTCTTAAATCCAGCATCCTATGAAATCTATGACACTCAGTGTTAAAGCAGTGAAGTGGGTGGAGGTGAAATTCAGTGTCATGGCATCTGGACAGTCCCAGTGAAGATCTCAGTCTGGAACTGATGCTGTTTACCTGTGCCTTTAAAAATCCTTCACTAATAAATGTTAAAATTTAATCATTGGTAATTATGTCATCAGCTCCATCTGTTGGAAATAGCTGAGACTCAAGATACGGAAGATTTTTATGTAATTTTGCCCTTCTGCACCAGAAAGTGTGTGCAATGAATACCTCCTGTTGTCTTAAAGATCTTTATGTTCTCTTAATATTTCTTGTCCATCTCTGCACCAAAGTCCTATAATTATTGCTACAGAGGAATGAGAATTGTCTGCTCTTTAATAGACATTACTTGAATTTATGCATAGAGAGAATGGTAGAAGAGGAGAATTGTATTCCTATTTAAAAGTTCTAAAGAAACATAAATTGCAAGTAAATCCTAAAATAAAAATTCTTGATACGGATGGGAATTTCATGAATGAATTTCTTTTCCCTTTTCCCTCTTCTTTAATGAAGAACACAAGTAAAATTGCAGATTCAAACACTTTTTGAGTACTGAGGCAGGCAGGGGGTTGATTAGGGTTCTCTAATTATAACTAATGACAGAAATAACATGGGCTCCTGTTTTGCCTGGATGATATAGGAATTGAGCCACTCATACAAATACAGCATGTCTCCCCTTATTTTCTTATGGCAGATGATACAAAACTGGCTCAGTAAACAATGCTGCTGTTTGAGGTTCTCAGGAACTGGGACCTCAGTCTGCTCCCAGCTCTGTTCACTGGATTCCTGGTTATGTGAAATGGCATCCGACAGGGATGGAGCAGCAGGTACTGCAGATCACGGCTCTTCCGCTGTACTTGCTCTTGTTCTGGCTGCAGCATCTTACTGGGCTGAGACCAACATCTTGTTTAGGGCTCCAGTTACTCTGACTTGGGCATTGTGGTGCTTCCATATGTTGTACTGTGTTAACAGTGGAACTCCTCTGACTGGAATTGGAAATGATGCTGCTGTGGTGTTACGTTGAGAATCCCAGTGTGTATATTTTCGATATTTACTCAAACTCCAGTCTGTGTGCAATTCCCTAGGAAGGACAGGCCAGGAAAAATTGCCTTTTGCTTAAACATTGTCAGAATAAGATACTTAGATATGCATTTATTGCTCCGCACCTGCCTCAATAAGCTCTTGCCAAAGTTCCTTCGGTCCTCCCGTGCAGGACACCAGTGGTGCTGGGAGCAGGGAGCCAGGCACTGCCTCTGCTTCCCCCTGAGCAGGGACTGAGGATTCTCTGCTCAGAGAATCCTCGTGCCTGGGTGACAGTGTGATGCAGGGACAGTTTCTAAATCAGGGCATGCATCACAGGTCCTGTTTAAAAACATATCTTCTAATCCTGTTTGTTTTGTCTACTAATGAGCAGATTCATTGAAACAGGCACCTCATGCCCTGAAGCAAAATCCCAGTGCCGAGGGAAACAAAAATGACAAATATTTTTGTTAGGTATCTTTCTCTGTCAATATTTATACAACCCAATTCCCCAGGTAGCTGTGGGTGAAATTGCAGAGAAGAAAAAGAATTCTTGAGCCACTACCTGGTTCCAAGGACACCAGCTCATGTGCCCTTGCAGCAAAAGGCAGCTCAGGATGAAGCCGAGAAGTGAGAGCAGCTGAGGAGAAGCCGTGAGGGTGGAGGGCTCGGATGCTCTGCCTGTGGTGGCTGTTCCTGCAGTTATCAAACCCTGCCTGGTGTGGAGGGGCTGCTGGGGCAGAGCCCACCCTGTCTCCCACCCTAGCCCACTGCCCTGCCAAGCCGTATCAGGGCACGGTCCTGGGCGGGAGGGCTGGGGCTCCTGTTCCTCTGTGTGCCCTTGGCTGTGCTGGCTGGGTGTGGGGCACCCCACGGGGCACCTGTGGGGCATGGCTGCTGTGCAGTGCTCGGCCTTCTCCCCATGTTACCCTGTGCTGCTGCCTCTGTGGGAGCTGCGGAGGCCACCGGAGACACGGCCCCGCAGTTGCAGAGAGGTGCAGAGGAGCTGCAGGTTTATCTGAGTAAACATTGCGGGAACGGTGAGATGGAGTAACAGGGCCGAAGTACAGAAACAATCTGGCATGCAGACCACAATGACTCCTCTCTTTCTTAATTTTTAATTTCCCCAGGGAATCATATGTTTATTAAAATGTTAGAATCTATTGTCTCACACTTCCCCTTCAGGCTAATCCCAGAATTTGCCAGAAAAATCCCTTCTTGTAGAGCATATATTGTAAATCTGTTTTGTTTAAATAGGGTTCATAGAAGAACTTGGTGAAAGTCAACATTTAAGCTTAGCATTTGTGCGTCTGTATAAATAGCATGGCTTTGCTCAAAATGAGAGTATCCATGCACACATGCCGCATAGTTCCTTAAAGCTCAGGAGAAAATGAGTATGTGCAATACATGTGGTTAACTGTAACTGTGGAAGTAGCCCATAAAATTGTTTTACAAAATATGGATTTTTATATGTTTTACTCTGGGACACAAAGAGGCAGAATCAATGTTTTTGCTTGGTATTGCTGCAAAAGAACAATTAGAAACTCTTCACATTACTGAAATGTGTGCCATGCAAGGGTTTTTCTTCTTTCAGACATCTACACTTTGAAGTCCAGTCTGACCTCCGCTGTCTGTGGAGCTCTGGGCTCCAAGGTGCAGGGTCTGAGCACCAGCAGGGCCCTTATTGTGGTTCTGCCCAAGGCACAGCAGCCTCTGGCACAGGAGCACAGTGAACTCTTGGGGTGTCTCCTGCCAGCAGGACCCCGTTGCCTGAAGAGCACAGGTTTTTGACAGGGAAAGCACAGGGAAAGCAGAGTATGGGAGGATATGTCCGGTTGGTGTGGGTCTTGTGCTGGGTGGCTTTTCCAGGAATAATTGTGTATGACTCTCCTTCAGTGACAGTGATTGCTACTTAATCTTGCCATTTGGCAGAGCAAATTACAGGGCAAAGAAGTTATGGTGTGGCCTGATGGCTGGTTAAAGATGACATCCTCTAAAAAACTGTGGTTACTGGAGTGATCTAATTTGTGAGATTTATGATAAGAGGGTATTAAAGTGACAGTGAGGGCAGTCCAGGTAGAGGAGATACTGGCAGTAGAGAGAGCAACTGAATTTTAGAAGAGTTTGACTCCTGCATGAAGCTTGGAACATGAAATGTGCCTTCAATTTAATTCTTCAGTCTCTTTCACATTAAGACAACACAGAATCAGCTCACTCATTATAGTCAAAGCATCTGAGCTTCATACCCTTCCTGGGCTTCTCTTCCTTATGCTGTAAGTCCATATGATTTAGATAATAAGGGCTACAGAATGACTCTTGTATTCTGTGAAATAGTTGTTTTCTTAAAATATCCTGGTTAGAGTCTCAAGATGGGATAACTTGCATTTCTGCTTCAGTGTGGTCAGAGGAACCTCAAATGCATGCATCTTCATTAAAAATTATGTATTTATTACCTTTTATAAAACAGGCATTTATTAGTTTAAAAATTCTATAATATTTATTTATTTATTTATATGATATTTATAACTTAACTATAATAGACCAGGGGACCCCTGGTGGTCTAGTGGTTAAGATGTGGCGCTCTCATCGCTGTGGTTGCAGGTTCGATTCCCGATCCTGCTTCAGGGACAATCCCCTGGGTAGATGGAGCTCGT
The DNA here is from genome assembly GCA_035041135.1 of Platyrinchus mystaceus. NCBI lineage: Eukaryota > Metazoa > Chordata > Aves > Passeriformes > Tyrannidae > Platyrinchus > Platyrinchus mystaceus. Next base: position 147,754 of record JAWWLV010000005.1, read on the forward strand.
CAGCCCCTAAGGCCATCCAT
>JAWWLV010000005.1:147873-164691 GCA_035041135.1 Platyrinchus mystaceus
AAAAATCCATTGCGCAGGCTTGAAAGGTAAAAAGACCTTTCCCAGATCTTCGTTCGCGAAGACTGGCCACGTTTTTATAATAGACCAGTCTATCAAGTAAATGAGTGTCCCTTTGGGTCTTCTTGCAGTGTAAGATATACATCAGTGATGCTGGGGATGTGACACATTTCACTCATGATGCAATCCCTACAATTTAAATAAATGATGCAATGGATGCATCCGGTCCAAAATATTTCTATTTGCTGCCAATGAAACAACGCATATCTCCAGTGCTTTCGCTATCAGCATTTTCTTTCATTTCCATGTTATAATTCTTTTGTGGCTCCTATCTGCACGTGTCAAAACACAGCAGAATATTTCCTTAATAGGGGAACTTTGTAAAGAGAGATGACCCAGGCAGAAAACCCCTGCTAAACACTGAAGAGATCCCAGCCCTGCTCACATGTCCTGTATACAGGGGCCTTGAGGATTTTCCACAGCTGAGATTCCACGGCTGAGATTGCAGTACCAGCTTGGGCATGGGACCCTCTCGTTCTTCCACTCCTTGTGTTCTCTCCTGGACCATGGTCCTGGAGTCAGTGGTTTCCAGTGACTGGGAGAGGAGCAGATGAATGCAGGAGCTGTTGGTGTGGGATAATGTGGCAGCAGGTTCTCATCCTGGGGAGTGTGTGTGCATGTGCTTATGGGGACAGGCTGCACACAAATGGCCTGGCCATGAGGGCTCCTGTGGACAGAAACCAGGGCCAATCTGAGCCCAAATCATCTGGGGAAAGGATGGTACAAGGGACTTCAGTGGGGCAGTGCCAAGCGTCTGCTGTAGACACTCGGAACCTCAAAGCAGGATTTGAAAGTGCGGAGAGATATTTTTTTTTTTTTGGAAATATCTGACTTCCAGTTTTTTCCCTGCTGAATTGCACGTTTGCACAGGGAACAGTCACAATTAAGTTCTGGGGATGTTATCATTGAGTGGTAAATGATTTCTCAAATGGTTGAAAGATGGAGTGTCTTTCAAGCTTGGGTTTTTAAAAGAAAATCCTAAAACTATTGAAGAAAAATATTCAAAAACAATGAAAAAATTGTCACTTTTGCCATTCCTCCCCCCCACCCGGGGCTGCAAACAACCCCTGGGTAGCCATTGGACCCTGCTCTGGCACGAAGTTGCCAGCTCTTTCCGGGAGCACAGCCTTGAGCAGCACATTGTCCAAATTGTCCAAAACCAGATGGTGGCATTGGAGCCGAAATTACTCACAACTGAAATGCTTTAGTCCTAAATTCCTCCCTGATGTTGCTTCATCAAAGCCAATTAATTTGGCCTCCTGAGCCAGCGTTCTCCTAAACTTTGCCAAACCTCTTTGGCTTGTTCCTGTTGGTTGCAAATGGTTTTAAAACAAGTTCTCTTCCCATTCGTGGTCAGAGAGCATGGTCAGTGGGCAAAGGCAAGTTATTAGGAAAAGAGCTGTCCATGCCTACAGATTTGCACTTGCCCTGGAGGTATTTTGTATTATGTTTTAACAGTGGGTCTGATAAAGCTGGAAGGTTTTTAGATTTTGCTATTTATTGCTTGCATCAAATTCTGCCACCTGTTATGAATGCTCTCTTCCCTGGAGAATGTAAAATAATGCAATGTAAAAAATTAATTATCGCACTCACTGAGGTCCACAAACACTTGGCAGCAAAGCTGTTGCTCAGCTTAAGAAGCACAGGGTTGACTCAGCAGACAACAGCCTGACAAAGTCCCTTCTCTCCCAGTCACTGGTTCAGATCCAGAGCAAGTCAGTAACCCCAGCTGCCATCCCTGGATAATGTGGTGGAGCTGCCCAGTGTGAGCCAAGGGCTGTTGGAGAATGCGTGGCCCTCCCACCTCCAGCCTCCCTTGTTGCTATGCTGGTCTTCAGCCTCAAAGCTGAGGTTGTGGGCTGGAAAGCAAGTGGGCTGAGAAAAATGTGGGGAGGGTGAGGCACGTGTCAGAGGGGCTGGAAACTCTCCCAGCCAGTATAACACTTTGAGTTTGTTATTTACTCATAGATGCTTTGCTAAGTGCCACTGTCCCACAGACAGCGTGCTGTGCTGTCTCACAGGCTAGGGCAGGTACACAGAAACTTTTTCCCCCCTTTTTTACTTCCCACCCAGGAGTAAGTCAAGAGAATTTCCTGGAGTTACTCCAGCTAAAAAAATGAAGAAATGAGAGAGTATGTTTAACACAGTTTTTCAGAAATGACATTTCCTCTGGCTTGTGTAACCTCACAGTGCCGCATGGATTGTGGTGCAATGCTGTATCACTACATTGACTGGGAATGTTTCTAGCATTGTAGTGCTAAAATCACAGTGAAGTGGAAGAGAACATGAATGGCTGGACATTCAGTGTGGCCAAGCACGTGTGGGGTGTGGATATTTGTCCTTGGGCCTAATGCTTCTTTCCACGGACTTCAGTTTGATTGTATTCAGGATTTAAGGGGCTGCAGTTCCCTGGCAGGCATTTCAGGTGCTTTTTCCCTATGTTCCAGGAAGGAATACAAGCCTACAGCACCAGTGCTGAAGCAAATAGTGGACCAAAATATTTTGGCAATGTTTTCCCCTTGGGAGAGCCAGGGCTCCTGGTGGGGGGCCAGGTCTCTGCTGGCCATGGTGCCCCTCATGCTGATCTGTAATGCAATGCTGCATTTCCCCTGAGGAGGGGAGAAAGCTGCTACATCTGGTAATGATGTTGTTCTTATTGCATTCGTGTGTTGCACTGCTGTACCGACCTTGGAAACACAGCCAGCCATCTGATCCAGCTTTTGCTTGACTCTACGCATTCACTTACTCCTCAGCTCTGAGGCATATTGACTTAATTCCCTCTGTTTTCTAATGCTGTGTGTGGTTTAATCACATCCCCAGGAAGAGGTGTAATTATTAAACCACAGGAAAGTTAATGACTGGTATTTGCTCTTCAGCATAACCCATTTTGGTGTCTGGAGTTTGGCATGTCATCCAATGGGAAAACCAGCTCAGAGACATAATCCTCAAAGTACACATGATTTTCCAGTGATTTATACATCTTTTTTTACATAACAGTTAGAACAATAGTTTTGCTGGTTATTTTAGAAACCTATGTTTTCTCGATCAAGCTGTGTAGTGCTTAGTGTGCTAAAAATTCTTCACTGGAATTCTATGGGGGATGGGTATTATACCATATGCAAACTATATTTTACATGAAATTTGCATTCTTGTATAAACGTTGCCGACAGTACTTGTCCTTATACAAATGCATAATTCAGGGCTTTTTGTTAAATCAAGGGCTCCTAATGTACTTTGCTTATTATGTATAAAATCCCTAGGAAATTGGCTAACAATTGCCCAATGTTTTCTTTACTGAAGGGATTTCCTAGCAGTCTCTCAATAGCAGTTGGTTATTAGTAGCTCTTCATATGTCTCACAAATTCTGTTTAACTAATGATCCTCTAAACTATATAAAATTTTATATTAGTCAGAAGGAAGGGAATAGAACCCATTAGAAAACAGCATTTCTACATTTGGTTGGCATTTTATTTAGGAAATTATGATCTGGTATCAAATCTCTGCTTTTTTGTCTATGAAGTTAATTAAAATATTAAAATAATAAAAAAGTTTAGAAACAGGGCCAGTTTAATCATCTTTGTTAGTCTCTAGACAAAGTCTGCAAACCAAAAAAGAAATTTGTCAGCCCACAGCAGTGGTGGAGTCCCCAGCCCTGGAGGGATTTAAAAGCCATGCGGATGTGGCCCTTGGGGACACGGATTAATGGCGGCCTTGGCAGTGCTGGGGGAATGGTTGGACTCGGTCTTAGAGGGCTTTTCCAAGCCAAATGATTCTGTGATTACCTGCAGGGCTGCTACACACATCCCCTACCCCTGCCTTTGCTCTGTTATCCAGACACATCTATAAATCAAACACCAGAGAGTCTTTATTATTGATTTTATTAGGTAACAGTTGGAGTTTGGTCTAGGGATGAAGGAGACTGGTACAGTGGTTGTGCTTTGTTTATTATATTTGAAGTCTTAAGGTGAAGTGGGAAGGGCATATCAGTGATGGATAGTTAGTTCGGGGAATAATTGTGTGATATTGGGGAAAACATCCATGGAATAAAGTTCTATTTTGTGTGAGCAGAGGTATCAGAACTGCAATGAGTAAAGTTGAAATAACCTTGTCTGTTTAAAGAGAGACTGGTTAATAGCTCTGGAAATGGAGGACTAACAATATTTTCTGGAGTGAAGATAACCATGGTTTGCTTTCTGTTTCACAGAGCTGAATAAACCAGAATTGAAAATTACTCAATTGCACATTGATAGTTCTCTTCCTGAGCATTTGTGAGACTTCTGCTCTTACCATGTGGGAAATTCCCTTTCTCCCCTTTTCAGATGTTTAGTCTGAGCTTTATTTGGGACTGCTTTTAAAATCTGCTGAAACCCTGGAGGGCTGGCTCTGGGTTCATAAACAAACTCAACGCTAGTGGTATTTTACTACATTCATTGTAAAGACCGTTTTCTGATTTTATATATTTCAGTTCAAGAATGTCAGGATTCCTGATTTAAACTATCCTTGAGGTCAAAGTCTTTAAACTTCTGCTGAGGAATTCATGGTGATTTTTGCATTGAAGGGACATAAAGCCCTTCACAGCACAGCAGCCCGCTGCGTGGGTGTAAGGGTCGTACGTGGTCTAGACCTGGAGAATCAAGCCTTGGGATAGAAATTTATCCTCTTTCATCCTGAATGCTTTGTCCATGTCCTCATCCTGACAGCTTAGTGAGGACAGGAAGAGTGTCTTGTTCATCAGCAGAATTTCCTTACCCTGTAGGCACAGGTGAGTTGCACCGGGGAAGGTGACCCTCAGAGGAGGTCCTTCTGCACATCCTTGTTGGGACTGGTGTGGCAGGCACTGGATGAGAGGGCTGGCACACGGGAGGCTGGCTGCCTGCTGCCGGAGCTATGTGGCTATGCAGAATCATAACGGGAGAAAATCAGATGATTTCTCAATGAAAATGTCCATTGCATGAGAATTGTTTTCATGTTTTAAAAAAGAAGAAATCTAGGAACGTGCTTTGGTGTTTTTGTACAAGTGGGGCTCAAAACAAAACAGTGTCATTGGGGAGCAGGGAGGCAGTTGTTCAGTTAGAAAGTTTAAAACTTGTTTTTGAAGCAAGAGAACATATTGCATTTTTTTTCCCACTCTATAAATAACTCTTGGCAGGCAGAAACAACCTTGATTGCATGAGATGAAGTAGAGCAACCAGCAGGCTCTACAGCAGAATAAATGGCACTGTGCCAAGAGCTTCATCAAATGAATAATAGCTTCCACTTGACAATCAGTAAAGTGCCTCTTCTCCTGTGGATTTAGTTTTTAATGATGATTAGAGAGGATGGGCCCCTAAAATTTCTCTGGTAGAAATGACCTCCTATTAATTTCTGTTACTTGAAATGCTGAATTTCAAAGCTATTTTACAGCTGCAAAACCAAAGGCACTGACATAAAGGAACTATTATCTTTGTAATTGTAGCAACAAGTACTAAATTTGTCATTGATTAAGAGTGACTTTTAAACTTTTATGATCTTTCTGTTGGCAATGTCCCTTACATAATATTCTGGGCTTTCCAGATTGCTGTCCTTTGGAAGTAAAATGTTTGTTAGAGCATGGAAGTATATCTTCTGGCCTGGGAACCCTTTCTATAGTACTGCCTTTGTCTAATTTACTTCATTCACATGTTTTCTTTCTAACATTTTTTACTGATGGTTGTGGGAAGCCAAGGGTGTGTTTCAGCATGTGGAGTACGGGAGAGCCCTTCCCAGGTGCGTGGTTGGGGTGGGAGGAGTGCTTTGGCAGTGGGGTGCCTCACAGACACTGAGAACAAATATGTAAATCCCATTTGTCATTTCCCCCATGAACAGAGGGATTTTTTCCTGCTCTGCTGAGCAAGGAAAACTGGGGATTTTAATGCAGAAGGAGTTTAATTGTCTTGAAAACCTGGACCTGCAACACATATCCCATGCATCCTTCACTTGTTTGGATTTTTTGTTTTGGTTTGGTATTTTGTTTGTTTGTTTTGTTTTATTTAAAATCAAATTGTAGAAGGAAACTTTCATGAATGCTGTCAGACCCTCCATGGTGCTGTTTTAGTGGGGAGTTACAAGAAAGTCCGGTTAGGACTTACTTCTTGATTAAAATTTAGAAGTAAGTGACAGTATAGTCTAGGCTTCTGTACTTGGGCTGCTGCTGCCAGTGGCTTGGGACAACACACACCACACGGTGTTTAAGAGCTCAGTGTAATTTGATGAAGCTATAATGACTTTGTATGATCGGCTCCGTGATGAATGTCCGGGAGGTGCCCGTTTCCCTGCTGGTGAGCCCAGAAGGGCTCTGTGCTGACGGATGCCGGGTGCCCACTGCCTTCACCCCGGGGAGCCCCTTCCCAGCCCTGCCGCTGGCTCCCAGTGGCCACAGCCACTGCAGGGGCCATCCCAGGAGGGACAGGTTTCCTGGGAAGCCCGGCTGACCCTGCATGAAGGAGAGAAAGCATAGAGCAGAGCAAGAATGGAGACAGTACTCATTAATGAGAGTTGGCACGAGGCTGCTACTGAGTGAACAAAGTGAGTGCTTGAGGGCGGTAAAATAAACTCCTTTTAAGATCCAAAGGAGGTTTCAGAGGCCTGTGTGCCACGCTGTGATGGAGCATTAGCACAGGATGAGTTAAGGAGAGTTCTGATGGGAAATGTGTATCAGTGCAGGTCCTCAGCCTTGTTACTCACAGGGCTGTGGCTGCCTCGGTGTGTTGGGCTCGACCTCCTGCACTGTAAGCCCTCTGCACCAGTTTGAATCATGCTGGTAGGAAGCTCTGACAGCTATGGACAGCACTCAGAGGGATGCTGTAGGGAAAAAATAATGAGGAAAAGACGTAAGACCACTATCCGTATTATTAGATGTACTGTTAGGATGTGAGGCAGAACTGAAAATGAAAAAAATTAAGGCAGTCAGTTGTAACTTCTTGCTTAGAATATTTTAAAATATTTTGTTCTGAAATTTTTTTTGCTTCATATTAATTTTTTTTAAAATTTATGAAAAAGTGATCACTTTTTCTTAGTAAAAAACTGATTTTGAACAAAAAGTTGGAACTTTTCATTTAGAGTGTTGAAACAATTTTGAATTGGATATCGAAAGTGGCAATTTCTCATAATTGACCTTTTTCCCTACATATAAAATCACTGTTGATGAATCGGCACATTTTTTTATATAAACATTTCTATGAAAAGAATTGGCAGGCAATATAAGTATAGAGAGCATGTACACAGAGATAGAAATTTATTTCTGGACCTAGTCACTCTCTATGTGCACCATGGGAGTTGGAATTTTCTTCAGTTTTGCCATGAGTGAAACTTTTTTTGCAAATATTTTCTGTAGATACTTGTTTTGGCTGCCTTACGTGTTGCGTGCGTGATATTGTGGTTATTTTGCCATGTCAACAAAAACTGAAATGAGCATTTTGGAGTAAGACCTTTGTGTGTGCAGGTTCAGGTGTTGAGTGCTGTGACCCTGGTCCAGTGCTGGCACAGGAGTTGCTGTGTCTGTGCTCCTGGCTGGTGTGGAATTACACAGTGTGTTGGTGGAACATTGGCTGGAGAGCACAGCAAGAGGAGGGTGAGGTCCTGGTCCCCCTGCAAGGGGAGACTCTAGGGATTCTGGCCCTTTAGCTATTGGGATCTGCACTAAACACTTGCACAATCATATTTTATGATTATTGGCAGGAGTCAGCTGTCATTTATCAAGGAGTGCCCTATCACTTAATCTAGAGTTCTTTCACAAATGATGTGTGATCAGCTAGCAGCATCTAAATTACATTTCTCTGCTGTCAGACTGAAACTATTGGAGATATTTTCAAGGATTGGAGGATAAAATAGAATATCCATTGCTGACAACATTTAACTGCTTTTGTGAGATGCCACAGCACTTCAAAAATCGTTTCCTGCTTTAAGTTTGGATGACCGTGGCACTGTTTTGGACACTGCTGTGTGGTAACTGTTAATGAATTCTTCTACCACAGAGACCTGTGCGTGACCAAGATAACACCAGGCAGCACTGAGCCAGGAATGTAACCTTGGCTTGTGGTTTAGGGACTGGGAAGGCAAAGGGGTGTCCAGAACATCAAGTAACACTGTAAGAAGGACTCATTTTCTCCTGAGGCAGAGGCTGTGGTCTATACTCTGTAGACCTACAAAGTTCATACTCAAACAAGATGGTAGTGAGAAGGGTGCTTTTGCAAAGTCCCTCTTACTGACAGCTGGCCTTTTCATAGTCACACATCTTTGAGAAAATCCAGCGTTTAGCAATTCATGACCCATTTATCCTTCCTTTTTGCACTTTTCTCCATCACAGAAGGACATCCTAGTGTTTACTGTGGGGTTTCAGTATAAGTGCTGGCACTGTTGGGATGCTCTTGGTAAGGCTGTAGCAGCCTAATATTTGTACTTAAATGTAAAATTAAATACATCTGTACTGTCTCAAACGCATGAGAGTTGTCTATGGAGCTCTAAGTCATTGTATGTCTGTGAAAGCCAAATAACGTTGTGGAAAACACCCTACCTTGGTAACACTGTGCCTGGGTAATTCCCTACCAGGGATGCTGCCAGAACTCTGATTCAGATTCAACCCAAATAAGTTAAAGTTTATTGTTTCAAGTTAATGAGTATAGCTTTAACTGAAGACAAAGACAAGAGCTGAAACCAGGTGAATGTGCCTTTAAAGCACACAAGAATTTCCCTTGTGATTTTTTTTTCTGTCTAAGCTTAGTTGAATAAAATAATCAAAATACTTCATATGAATGATAAACTGTAAAGTGTTTTATTCCATAGTGTGGCTTGGATAATTTATGGCAGCTTGAAACACAGAAAGTGGTAAAAATTATTTATTGCAGGTATTAGGAATAAAAATGAGCTTTAGAAACCAACTCCTTGAGAAATTCTTCTGATTTCATCTTGTAGAAACTAATTGGACTCATTTGGAAGGCTTTGCCACAAACACAGATGTATTTTGTAGGTGATCAAGTTTTAGAGGGAATTAATAATTTTCCACAAGAAATCTAACTCTTTTGTATGTCTTCATACTTTTAATAATCAGTAAGAACAACTATAATTATGTTTTCTAGAAGATTTCCCCTTCCAGTCTCCATTTTCTAGCTACAAGAAAGAAAGAAAAAAAAAAACAACTGGCCAGTTATTTCAAGGGATGGTTAAGCCCTGAAGCCCTTTGAAATCTAAACACTCAGGAAGAAGGAACCAAGTCTGAGGCTTCCCATAAAAATCGTCTGACAGTTGCCTCAGCTGGGAACAGTGATGCTCACAAGCCTTGTACTGCTGTGAGCTGTGAGCTGCTACTTGTGCTGCAAAAAAGAATTATAGTCCTGAGGTTCATTCTTTTCTTAGCCATAGCTGATTTTCCTGTTATGGAGCAGCTTCTTCTCACACAGATGTCGGGGTCCTCTTTTATTAGCTGGACATCAGACCATGGAAATTTCAGAAAATCTGAATGGAAGTGGAATCAAATCTACTGCTTTATTATTTTGGACTTAGCATATTTTGTACAGGTTTTATATGTCTGAGCTATATTTTGCCACCAAAGTGAGTGACTTTCTTCTCAGGGAATGAAATATTTGTTAACGAATCACAAGAAAATGCTCCAGTAGAGTCTCTGTGAGGTGCTGATGGACTGCTTGATAATTTCCAAAGGGAAATTGGTCCACATTGGTAGACCTTGGTCTACCCTTAATAGGCAGATTTTTGCCTTTGCAATAGGCACAAGATCTTGAAATTAAGAGAAATTCAACCAAGAAAACCTCAAGACAGAAATGTAAAGGGAGGGCCAGATCTTCAGATGCTGTTAACTACCTTATTTCATTGATTCTGGGGCAGCTCTTGAGCTGAGGGAGGTGGACTTTAGTGTACCTACAGCCCAGAGTACTCACATGTGCCTGGGAATTAGCCAGCAATCCTAACAGAAATGAAAGCCAAATTATTTATGCATCAGCTTTTGCATAGCACCTCCATATCACTGTGCCAGAAGCATTTCTGATGTGAACTAGAACCCTGGAGCACTGCCTTAGTGTCTGAGGTGGATGTGCCCTAAATTCACAGTGTCTGCTCACCTCGAGTAGCTGGAGGTGAATCCTGCCCTTACTGCTGCAAAAGTGATGAAGATTTGGCTCCATTAACTAAATGGCAGCAAAGTCTTTGTTCACTTCCAATAGGCTTTTACTGGTGATGCAAACGCTTCTTTTACAACACTGCTTATGAATCTTGGCTTCTCCAACATGATGTTCCTGAAAAGGTGCCTAAAAAGACGCTCAGACCCCACTGAAGACGGAGTTTAATCCTTGCTGTTCACAAGTGATTACTTCTTGCTAGAGGAAAATTGGCTGAAATATCCTAATAGTTTCCTGAAGTCAGTATGAATTTGGCGTGAGCTGGTGAACTGCAGAGCTGTAGTATCTAGCAAGTAGGATGGAACAATAGCTATTCCAATATTCCCAAGGAGCCCAGGGTAACAAATGAACATGTTCAGGGCTCTGCTTTGTTAATATGGGATTAATAATAGATGTGCGTTGTGAAATTTAAGATCAGAATTTGCTGCCCTTGCTCTTGCTGTGGTAATCAAAATTGTTATATTTCCCTGGTATCATCATACTGATCTTCCAAAATGCAGAGGCAGAACATGATGCAGCTCAGTGACTCACCCCAAAGAAAACAATGCTTAATTATCTTTAATAAAAGCTGCATTTTCCAAGAAATTTAAGCCCCAGAACAGCCATATTGAGGCAATCTGGTATTTATCAGTGAACATGGCCCCTCATGGGGTGTGTAAGTCTTGCCACAATATATGGGGAAGAACTGATTGATCCCTGAGTGTCTGTAGAGGTGGGTGGATTTGTCTCCAGGGGGTGCTCAGCCCTGGCCCACCCCAGTGCTGTAGGTCCCTGGTTTATTCCCTGTCCTCGCCCATGTTTCATTACACGTCAGTGAGAGGACAGCAACGTTAGAAACTCCTGCTCACTGCAGAAAGCTGCAACCACTTGAAGACCTACCAAAATTTAGTCTAATTATTTGCTAATCAGTTAGATGGCAGAGGTATAGTTGAGGAAAAAATGCCCAACCAGGACGAGCAGAACAGTAATGAGCTGAATTCTGCTGGTTGTGCCTGTGATGTGCAAGCATCTCTCTGAAACACTGGTGTGAGACCTGCCTGTCATTGTAACCAGTTCTACGGATGCCCAAACCTCTCAGACAGCCCAGCTCAGTCACACCTGGGATTTGTTTGGTAGCAACAATACTTTGCCTCTTTCTGCTACAGACAAAGCTGATATCTCCTGCTCACCTGACACAGCCGGCCCCTCTTGCTTCTGGAACTGCCTTTTGCCCCTTTTTGTGTGGCACCATCACCTTGCTCAGTAATGAGCTCCCTGAGTGAAAAATACAGTAAAAACATAATTTTTACAATTAACAGAGAAGAAACTCCAATCATAGAGTTGTTAAGGTTGAAAAAGACCTCTAGAAAATCACCAAGTCCAACATTCAGCTCAGTACTACCTCCATGTTCACCACTGAACCATATCCTCAAGTGCCACATCCACATGTTTTTTGGACCCTTCCAGGAATGGTGACTTCACCAGTGCCATGGGCATCCTGTGCCAGGGCTTTATAACCTTCTCCATGAGGAACTTTTTCCCAATATCTAATCTAAACATCCTCTGGTACAACTTGAGGTCATTTCCTCTCATCCTGTCAATGGTTCTTGCAGGTTAAGTTCACTGGGAATAATATGTCCCCAGTCTTCAAGCAGCATTAGGTTCTTGTCCCTGAGCATTTTCAAGCTCCATCCAAGGCTTCCTGGACTGATGCATTGTGTGATAAAAGCACAGTAACAGCAATGAGGCCCTGAAGTGATGCCAATGGTGCTGCTCACAAAGGTTGGTGAGGTATGTTTTAGCCCCACTTTGTGCTGGCAGTGGCACACACCCTTGCTGTCCCAGAGTGTGGCCAGGTACTACCTCTGGGGCTCCTGGGATGAGAACACAGATCTTGGGGCATGTTCCCTTCCCTTCTGGGGAGTCAGCCAGTGCTCATGTCTCTGCGCAAGGGAGGGAAGAGCAAAACCACAACATTGTTTCCCAAACCACAGAAATCATTCTCCTTGCTTTGGCACTGATTCCTAAGCTTCTCTCTTTGCTACGGGGCTTTATTTAGTATGTGTTTAAGGTTAAGCACATTCTTAAGTCGTTTCCTGGATTAGGAACCATTGAAAACAGATAAAGTGTCTTGTGTAAGGGTGTGCAAGACAAAAGGATGGTTGGCATGGCAACGGCTGAAAGATTTCCCTGGTGCAAGAAGCCAGAGTACAATGAGCAGAGGAATGTTTGTTCCCCCTTGTCTGTCTATCTGATGGCTGCCAGGAGTCCCAGCCAGCCTCTGGATGCTCCCAGCCACTCAAAGGTGGTCAGCCTTCACACCTTGCTCAGGGCTGGGTAATGGGTAGAGACATCTTCTTTTTGGTCACTTTGCTCATCACTACATTGTGTTTATGTAACCTCCAAGTGGACCAAAGGTAGTCTTCACACAGGATTTTTTTTTGTGTAATTGTTAGGGCCTCTTAAGTTAAAAATATGTGTTTGGTCATGACTTTGTCTCCAGCCATAGAAATAGCTAGTGCAGCCCCCACAGGTTCTCAAGACCCTGTATGTCTTTCTAAATTAACATATTTGCATGGTTTTTAAACTTATTGCCATGGATACTTTTGTCTTTACCCAGCAATATGCATAAAATCATGGAATATCCTGAGCTGGAAGGGACCTGTGAGGACCCTTGTGTCCAACTACTGACTCCATACAGGACAACTGGAAAGTTAAACCATATATCTAAGAGCATTGTCCAGAGATTCTTAAATATTGCCAGGCTTGGGGCCAACTAATAAAATTGTTCCTTTTTTTTACTGTAAGTAGCAAGTATGCAACGTTCCATGTTGGTATTCGGGCAACTATGTCATAGGTAAGGTTCCAGCATTCAGGAGTGTATAGTCTAATTCCAGGGTGCTAGAACCTCTGTAATTATTGGTGAGAAGGATGACTGTTTTGTTCAGCTGTTAGCATTAACTTTTAATAGTGAAAAGCAAATAGTGGCCTGGTAGTCAAAAATGCTGAATAAATTGAATTTTACAGGAGATGCCATGATGAACAATGCTATTGTGACCTTGCTGTTTATTGGGCTGGGTTTGCAATACCACAGTGTTTTGAAAAAATCATTTCCATATGAGCACTGGTGTGAGATTTTCCTTTCTGAACATACCTTCCTCAGCTTGTCATGGTTTGCACTGCCATGGAGCTGTGAGCAGGAACCTATCTGTTTTCAATTGGTTGCCAGAACACTCACATACTTAGACTGTGCAGTTAAAACTGATTTATTTTGTGGATATGAAGTTGCAGTTACAAACCTTTATTGAATAGTCATCATTGGTAAAGAAAAAGCTCAGACATGCTGCAGAGAGATGAAATACCTCTGAACCCATGGGCTTTCATCTGAGTGGTGAAGTAGAGAGCCATCTGCTATCATTCCAAGGGATGAGAAGGGCCTGGGACACTCCATTGTCAGGCTGCTGGGAGATCTCAATTTGATACTGAGTGTTACGGTCTATGTGGTAATAGATACTGGATGGAAAATCCTGAATAAGGTCAAACCTCCCTTTGTTTTTTTTTTTGCCATAGTTCTGCTTCAGAGGGAGCTCTGTTCACTGGCCCTGACACCACCATGCTGGGCACCAGGGCAGTCTGAGCTGGGCTACGGGTGGTTACAGCTGGAGCGGAACTTTAAACATCCCATGCCTCTGCTCTCCTGCTATTTCTTTCTGGACAGGACTTGCATTTGGGCATGGATTGGGTGTGGAGAGAGTGCTTGTGTTTGGCAAAGAAGCCAAAAACCCTGGACATCAAAGTTTGGCCTCCTGCTGTGGCATGACATCTGTGTGCACTCAGGTCAATTGTTCAGTTACTTGCTATGCCTCAATTCATCTTCTGCAAAATGGTGCACAACCACATTTCTTAGGGGTTTTACAAGGAAAAAACATACCAGAGATGGGGAGTTGAGCAACTTCTGCCTGAGTCCTGGAACCACATGAGGTCTCCCTGGGTTCCCTGAGTGTTCCACTTCTGCTGATCATGGTGGGAGTCCACGGTCCCTCAGCACAGAGGAAAGGTTCAGATTACCAACTGTATATTCCTTATGCTCACATTCATCTGTCAGCTTTGCTCAGTCTCCCAGCATGATTAAGTCATCCAGGAGTGAGTTGAAAGGGCTGGGTTTGTAATTAAAATGGGAACACATGGCTGAGTTTCCTTTTACCTGTTGCAGAACATGGAGCGTGGGGCACGTAAGACATGAGCTGGATGTAAACTTCCAAGAGGAACTGGGTAATCATCTTGGCGATACTGCCTGGGGCTCACTGGTTGCTTTTGATGCAGCTATAGGGTTACCAGAGGATTGCTCACATCCCTGTGACTATTGGAATCCTGGGATTTTGATGACATTTCCTTTCACTGTCTATATCTCTTCTATTCATTTGTAAGAGGGCATAAGTTTTTAATTTGGTTAAAGGAGTCCTAGTCATGTATTCCCCTCAGATTCTTTCTCAAGGAATCAAAACCGAAAAGAACAGAGTCTTGACAGATTTTTGGCTCTAGTCTTTGGCAGGTATTGAGTCAAAATGCGGTGTGAAAAGTATAAGCTCACACTGTTTCTATTTGCAGTGAGTCCTATAATAATGGATTGCAGTGTTTGGTTTATCAGCTGCCTTTGCAGCTCAAACCCCAGCATTTACAAGTGTCTGTCCGGGAGTTTCTCTGATGTTGGTTCTGCCCACAGATGTACAGGTCTGTGTCCCAGCTGGGGCACCCAGCTGGCACCTATGGGGCTCCTTCACACTGCTGGCACCCAGGGACCCACAGCACAGGCTGAGCCATCCTTAGACAAGACTGTAATTTGGACAGGCCTTGGAAGAGCTCAGCCTTCCTCAGAGACACTATTGAGAAGCTTCCGTGGCTGGTACTTGCAGAGCAGCTGCTCGAGTCTCTGCTCTGGATTCACCTTCACAGAGCACCCGGCAGTGAAAAAACTGGGTGAGGCAAAGGTGTCTGGTGCTGTTAGTTATTAGCAGGTGCTTTACCTGCTGCTTTGGGCATATCACAGTCACTCTCTGAGGTTAAAGCTTAAGTCAAAAGGGCAATTGTGGTTTACTGGTTGAAAGATGGGCAAAATACAGCACCCAAAACTGGGGTAAATATTTAAGTCACACAGACAATCTACAGGAAATCAAAAGATAGAAATTAATTCTCCCAAGTCTGGGGCCTCAGGTACAATCACAAAGCTGTTTTACTTTCATTTACTTATACTGTCATCAGGAGCTGATTTTGTTAAATCCCTTAAGGTCTCAGTGCTCCCTATAGCAAGAATGAGACAGCGCAATGGCCCATTGCCTGCTGCACTTGCCATGATAAAACCACTTGTGTTTATTTATATACCCATATATATTATAACTTCTTGCAGTTTACTTTTGTTTGCTCCAGTTGTACATTCTCCACCAAATAACTAAATCTTGATATCCCACTGAAAACCACAATCTATCCTCAATTTTCTCAAAGACTGACATAAACAGGAGTGTTTTGATGCCATACTCTGAGTCATGGAAGTGTACCTCACTCTGGATTTAGGACTGCAACTCTGTAAGGGAAGTATGCTGTGTGATGGTTTTGTGTTGATTGTGGTATACAAGTTTAAGATGCTAATGCGGTGGAAGAATTCAGAGCCATCCTTGTTATTGTCAGACAAAAGGTCACTAGGGTTTGGGAACAAAAAGAAATATCTATTTGTGAAATTTTCTCCTTTGGTTTTGCCCTTAATCCTTTTTCTGACCCAGGCCCAGGGGTGGCATCAGCCAGTGCTGGGAGGTCTGAGGCCCCTGAGGCTCCTCAGCAGCAGCTTTGCATCAGTGGGAGCTCTCCTGTGTCACAGGTGGAGACTGATGTGGTGCTCCCTGGGATGCCCTGGGCCTTCGCAATACAATTTAAAAATTGTATTAAAGTGCAAATTGATGAACAAACACTTCTGGAGTGCCTCATCCATAGCTGTGAAGAAGATCTGCATCTTTTTCACAAAGAGGTAGTGTTGTTGTGCCTGTCACTTTAGATTTGACTTCTGGTCTTTTAAAATGCATTTTTCCAGTTGATTTGTGTGCTACTTTAATTTTCTATTCTCTGTAAACAAACAAGTAATGAAAATTCCAAGCAATGATTATAAAAATGGTATTAAAAGTTGATGGGTGATATCAGTTGTAGGAAGAATCTGAGGCATGTCAGATAGGAAACTCCCTGAAAATAAGATGACTTTATATGATAATCAAATGGTGACTTGGGATTCAGGTATTTGAGTAAGAACCTATGTTCAATTTCTTGTAATTTTTAATTTTCATACACCTCCTTTTACATTTACCTTGTGAAAAATTAATTTCCTAATTTTATTTTCATCCTTGCTACTTGTTTTTTGCTATTTGACTCTACAGGAGACCAGCTTTTCATTTAAGTGTTCCTCCAGACTGTGTTGCCAGTGGAGGGAAGGGTCCAACTGCTCAGTTGCTATTTTTCATTCACTCCAAGCTTCAGAGACAGTGATATTATTATTATTATTGTTGTTGTTGTTGTTGTTCTTGTTTTCTCCCCAACAGGGCCGAGCATCAGTTCATCATGACAGTTTTCCTGCCCATGCCTGTGTCTCATGCTGCTG
>JAWWLV010000005.1:168424-180091 GCA_035041135.1 Platyrinchus mystaceus
ATGCTGCCTCCTGCAGAATATAAAAGTTTTCTTGCAGTCAGACCCATGAAGCAAAGCTGTGGGGTTTTCCCTGAAGTCAGAGTTTGCAGGACCTGCCCTGTCCTTACCTGGGGCTGTGTCCAGCACAGTGTTAGCAGTGTGCTGTGCGTTAAACAGAGGTTTGTACTCTGTGCCAGGCTGTAAAATGTCTGTGTGATGTGTCATCCCACCAGAAACAGACCCCAAACGATTAACAGCTTGTTGCATTTGTGTCAGTAACAGTTTGGACAGGAAACGGGTTTTTTTTGGCTTCAGTACACACAGTGAACCCCTCGTGAAAAGAATTTGAAATTTCAAGTGGAAAATGTGGAAGGAGGGAAGAATGTATGAATACTGCCAAGAAACAGACTCACTTCTTTGGCACAGAATGTGAAGAAGTCTTTCCAGCTGGTGGTGGGGGACCCAAAAGCAATGTGGTGGTCAAAAGTGAATAAACTGTCTTTTTATTCTCATTAGTATGAGTCATTTTCAAGTACATTGATAATATACAGTATGTTATAAAATCTCTTTCGGGTGACAAGGGCAAGAACAAAAAGCAGATTCTGTGTTTGTCAGACCCATACATCCATGTTTCACTGATGAAAACAAGCAGAGCAGGCAGTGCCTTTGAAAGAGGCTGTAGGTGTATACAATGAGCTCATCTGGGTCCAGGTGCAGCCAGCAAGGAAACATCTGATATTGTCAAGTTCCTTAAACTTCAAATGATGTTACTTCTAAAAAGTGAGTTTTTTAATGTAAGTGTAAATACCAGGCAAGAAAGAGAACTGCTTTTTATAGCCTAAGGAGTCATGTGCTTTCTCAGTATAAATACAAGTAACCATTTCATACCTTTGCACACCAGAAGAGGGTTCTGATGATGTAGAACCTGTGACATTATCCCTCTATACTCTGCTGAAACAAGAAACTGTGACAACATTGCCTGCCTGTAGTTTTACCAAAAACTGCACTGAGCTGTCCTCTGACTGCAAAACAGGCCCTCCCCCACAAAATTTGGAAGCTGTTCCCAACTGCTCTTTGCAGAACTCATCTTGGTGATTTTCCTGACTTCACACCTCTGGGCTCTCTTGTAGAACCAACCTAAAGGGTATCCAGCCCATGCCATGTTGGAGCAGAACTGGGCTCCCCTCCTTCCAAGGGTGGAGGGGTCCTGGCCACTGTGGGGCTGGGAGCGGCTTATTTCCACCAGCTGTTGGGTGTCTGTGTGTGCACCCGGTGTAAGAAAAGGTGATGGTTTGTGTTCATGGATGTGTTGAGAACTGGTCTTGGGCAAGGAAATTGATTCAGACTAAGCTAAACATTAATTTAGTATTCATAAGGGAGAATAGGCCTCCTACTGCGCTCCAAATTTTTTTTCTACACTGTAAAGCAGGAATTAATTTTTTTTTCACCATTTTGCCTCCTTTTAAAAATTGTTTACAGTTTTAAGCAGCCTTTAAAGTTTGTAAAGAATTAAGGTAGTAAATGGCCTCCTTTGTAATGCTGTTAAGTTTTAGGGACATCAGTGTAGTTTAACACATTTGGGAGGAAATTAAATAACAATTGGTTAACAAAACTTTAGACCAAGCTCTACTGTCTGCACATGTTTATCTTCTTAAATGCAGACACCAAATCTCTTCAGATTTTAAAGGCTGTTTTACACTTGTTTCTCAGTTTCTAGTATTAAAGAAAATTCCTCACATGTACTGTCTAAAATTCTTACGTTCTGGCCTTTGCTGGCATATTTAGATCCTGAAATGTATCGATCATACCTCTTGAGTCCCTTTGTGCAGGACTAGAAATAAATTACCCTGGGTCAAGTTCTGTTTATACAGTGGACTGCTCTTGCAGAATTACCTTCTTGACTTAATAGCTTCCTTTTGGATGACATTTCTGCCAGAAAGAAGACAAATTGGCTGAGGTCAGTGTGCGGATCAGCTCAGTGTGTAGGAGGAAATTGTAGTGGATCAGCTAAATTGCGGCAGGTCTGGGGCAGCACTGGGCAGCGTCGGCCTGCGCCAGCACCGTGGGCTCTGCACCAGGGTCGTGCTGTAGTGCGGCCAATTCCACCCGTTCCAGAGTCTGAGGAATTCAGCTGGCACAGTGACAATGAATTAGATCAGCAGAGTGATTCTTTTGGCCTAATGCCGACATGTGCAGTGGCCCTCCAGACTCCTTGTGTTAAAACCAGCATTACCTGGCCATATACAAAGCACTCACAGGTCTCTGCAGATACCACACAGTGCAATATTACTGCACCTTCCTCGCACTCACTCCTGTGACCTTCTTTGAAATCAATGCCTTAAAAGTAGCTGGAAGCTGAAACCTTGCAGCTGGGCCTGTTCTCATCATCCACAATGGTGGGGGGGGATGCTGAGTTTGCTTCCTGATGCGTGACATCGGGGCACAGGACTGAAGGACCTGTAAGGTCCCATAATACTACTCCTGATGACCTTAGTCCTGTTCTGTGTACATCTATATGTTCTACAGAATACATTGTGTTATGTTATACAGAACACACTATGTATTTATTACATATGTAGCGCTATTTCTTTTACTTCTGTATGTGAACCCAAGCAAATCTGAGTTGATGGGGGATAGTTCTGCTGAAGTCACTGGCTTTATATTTTATGGAAATGGTGACAAGAGAGCAGTGGGGCTACAGGCATCAATCAGAGTGGCACTAGAACCTTTGCAGAGCCTTTGCAGAGGAGCTTGGAAAGCTGAGCTACCCCTTGGCACCGTGCCCATCTCACACCCTACGCCATCCCCTGGGGCAGGGGCAGCCTGGGCCACTGTTACAGAGATGTTGCTGCATCTCAGCCCCATGCAAAGTGCACCCCCACAGCCTGTGCAGGAGGAGAAAAACCTAAAGCCCAACTGCATCATGTTTAAAATGATGGAGTTACCTTTTCCCTCTGCAAATTCTTCTATTTATTCTGTGTTCTACAACAGAAGAAATATAAAAGTCTCCTTTTAATTAAGCTCTTTACCCTTTGAAGTTATTTCGGATTTTTTTTCCATGTTGGTGATGTAATTTATGTAAATAATCATCTATCTATGAAAGGAGTGTGTCTGTCAAAAGCTAAAATAAAAAACATCCGTCATTTTGAAGTGATTAACATTCTCCAGATGTTTAAATCATCAGATTTCAGGAGTTTCCCTTTGTTGTGATAATGATATAGTATCCAGAACAAGAATGTTTACTTTTTTGTAGAGGTCAAACACAGATTTTTCACAATCCTATTAAAGCATGCAGTTTATTGTAATTGTATGTGTAGATGAAAGCATGTGCAGTTATTATTATTTCCCTTAATTGTAAACTGCTGCTGGTAATTTTACTGTAAAGCTGAAACAAAAGGAGCATAGTTGAAAGGACCACCACTGCCCACTTATGTAATCAATTTATAGATGTCAAGTTTGTACCAAGATGGTTATCCCTCTCCCTCGAAGCACCGGTGACAGGCTACCACCCTGCAGCACACCCCCCTGCTCTGGGGGCTGCCGGGGCTACAGAAGATGTAGCTGATAATGTTAAATGACAGCTCTGAACCACTGCAGTCCAACGTGCTCAGCTTCAGGCTGCAGGGAGGAAGGAGACACTCATTCCTCCCTGCTGCTGGACCTGTGGCTGACCAAGAAAACTTTACCTGTCCTCTGCCGGCCAGCTTGCTACAGTGACTGGAACCACAGTACCTTGATGGAAGGAAAAGGAGGGGTGTAGTCACAGAAAAGGGGTACACGTGAAAAATAGATCAGTTCCTTTCCCTTCTGTAGTCCTTGCAGAGCAACACCCTTTAATTCATAAAACTGGACAATGCTCAAGACGTGTGGATCTGGCAAGTCACCCCACTGGCAAACTGCTCAGAGCTGACAAAATACATCCAGAGAGAGTTCTGAGTGGGCTCATGGGTGATGGCAACTGGCCAGCCATTTTCAGTGTTTGTGTTTAACAAAACCTCTCCTGAAATATGAATTTAGAAAAAAATTCCCTAGAAAAATACTAGCCAAATACCAGCCAAATAACCACTGCTTCTGCCCCAAGATTTCATTTGAGCAGAAATGTTACCTAAGGATTAGTAATGTAACATTAGAGATGTAAGAGTTTTTCAGTTGATGGAAGGTTCTTGTCAGGTGAATGGAAACACACTGTAGGAACGTGGCAAAGGCAGGGGCAGGCTGGGGCTGTGACCGTCGCTGTCCTCTGCCCCCAATTCCCCCCTCGGGGCTGGTTTCAACAGCCGTGGATCCAAACTAATGTTCTTAGAAAGAGCCACAACCTGCTGGAGCAATTTCTTCCCTGTCCCACTCAGAACTCATTCCTCTAAAGCTGCCCTTGGATGGAGTCAGCAAGGGAAAATTCCAGCCGTGTGCCAGGCTCCAGTGCATGCTGGGAGGAACGTGCCTCTTCCTAAATGTTGTCTCATCCCCTTGCTGGCCTTTCACCACGGGAAAAAGGCAGATAAGTGAAAACTGTGTTTTGTGGAAGAAGAAAATTTCACTCTGCTTCTCTCCAGGGACTCTTACAATACCACACATGATTAAGTCTCTAAAATGTTAGTCTATTTTTTTTTCTGGCTCCTTGGATCTCATCTTGCCTCAGGAAACACGGATGAGAAAGCTTGCCGCAGTAAAGCTTTGTAAGTCTAAGCTGCCCTGAAGTAAGTTTTCTGCAGCAAGCAACCTTTACAGGGTCATATATGGACCTATGTAGGATGGCCAAAATAATTAAATAAACCAGCTAATTCCACCATAGACTTGCTGGATCTGAGCCAGACCAGCTGAGGAGGTGAGATACGTGGGGAGAGAGAAAATACACGTCGGTGAAGCTCTGAGTCCTGATCCCATTGTAGCTGGGGAGGCAAAGGGGCATGGCAGGGACATGGGCACAGGGCATGGGACATGGGAGTGGGACACAGTATGGGAGAGTGGGGGGATAGTGCAGACGGAAGGATTGTTGCTGGCTACATTTCAATATTTTGATTGCTTTTGTGAGACTTTTGTCACACCAAAGTTGCTTATACTTTTCCTTACCTCAGACGGGAGAGATGGACAAGGACAACTCCTCTGGGTCATGTTTTGCATAATTTTGCATCTTTTTCTCTTCTGCAGACCCATTGGCCTGATTGTCATAGATGCATTAGCACAACTTACAAAGTTGGTAATAACTGGCCAGAGCTCATTGCTGGTTTCCTGAGCCCTCACCCATGGAGGTGATGAGCTGTGTGGGGTCTGGTTTTCCATTTCTAGAGCTTCTGTAGTGCTCAGCTGCTCTGCCAGCTTTGTGCGCACAAATACCTCACTGGTAAGTGTGGACATGAGGATGGGGTCAAACTCCTCACTCCATCCTCCCTAGAAACCAGTGCACCTCAGAACAGATGTAATTAATTATGCAATGCTCCCATTACAGATGAGACGAGCTGCTTGGATGGGCAAGTGCAACGAGGCACATTTGTGTAAGTACAAGGGAAGTGGGTGGATGGATTTGGTTCTCAGCCCTGGGATCAATGGGAATAAAGTGGTTCTCAGCTGAAAAGTGATGTTAGTAATATCCAGCATAAATGATGAATTAAAGTCAAAGGCTCTCTTCTGTCTTTGTCCCACCTCAGCATTGCACAACAGCCCTATGCAGTTCCTTTGGACTCTTTGTGCTTATTAGAAAGGTACATACAGTGCAGCACAGCTTTCTGTGTTTTGAGTTTAAGGCTGGATTTTTAATTGCTTGTGATGTCCTAGCAGAAATGTTCCTTTTATCATCACTGGTAGGTCACACCCCTAGGTGCCTTTTGCAAAGCTGGTTCTCCCATTTGTTCTTGAGGGCTTGTAGCACTGTGTCCTGGTGCTGCCTTCAGAGGACAGTGCATGTAGGTGCTCTGCAAGAACATACCACTAATACAGGTTTAAGAAAGCAAATAATATCTGCAAATAGTATGCATTTTGGCTTTGCTGTTCATTCTCTCTGAGCCTGCCTAAAGGAGGTTTTCCTGGTTAATGCTGAAACAGATTCTTCCCTTTTCTGAAGTAATTTCTCTTTGAGAGTCTTCCAGTCCCTCCTTCACCCTAGCTTGCTAATTGGCCTGGGAGATGAGCAGGTGATATGGCTGATGTTCTTCTCGATGTGCTAGACCCTACAAACTGATGCTTCAAGAAACAAATGGCCGCAGAACAGGTGAGTTACAGACCTGCACTAAATACCTGTTCTGCTGCATTTGCAGTCTCCAGCACTAGGAAATGTTAGTTCTGTTATTTTTACACTTCCTGTTTTTGCACACAGTTGCCATCATTACTATTCTAATGTAGCATCGCATCACACTACATCACGTCACCTTACATCACTTTACATGGCATTACATGGCACAACCCGGTCCCTGTGCTCCCAACGCCTGTCACACCATTGTGGTTGGGGATTTGGTGCATTTCCATTCACCGTGGTTTTAGGGATGTTCCAGTGGCCCATGGAGGTCTGTTTTGTTGGATTAGCTGACATAGAGTTCCTGCCTGCAGATGGACTATGAGGCAAAACTCAGCTATTTCAGAGCAGCAGTGATTAAAGGAATGAGACTGATGTCTGTGGCTTCCTGCAGATGTGCTGACGTGCTCCTGACCCTGAGGTGCTGGCAGGTTCTGTGGTCAGGCTGGAGCAGGGTGGCCCTGCTGTGGCTCTGTTGCCTCCTCTGTGCTGGCCTCACTGGCCGCTCCTGGGTGTGGACTGGGGGCTGGGGTGAGCCCCATGGTCTGCCAGGCACCAGGCCCTCAGCTGTGCTGCACACTTCTAGAGCCAGTTTGGGAGGAGCTCTAAAGTAGAATATGCCAGCTAAACAGATGAGTTCTGGAAATAAATGATATAAATACAAGTTCTTGGCTCAAATCTGGTTTTCAGGCAAACAAAACTCTAAATTCCAGTGCCCAGAAACCCATCAGTGCTTCTGGCTGACTTCAGCCCTTTGAACAAGTCACTTCATCCCTGTTTCTCATGTAACTACAAATCTGATATGTGTGTGGAGCCAGACGATGACCTGCCAGCTTCAGCTGCCTTCTTTCAACTTCATACTTGGAACTAAAGTTCACACAATATTTTCACAGACATTCATCCTCCCACCTCTGAAAGAAAAAAAAAAAAGGAGAAAAAAAAGAAAAAAGCATGAGGAAGAAAGGTGTGGGAGGAGAAAAGACAAACACAAAATGCAGTTCACTTAAAAATATCTCTGCTTGATGGAGGCTAAAAGGTGGCAGCTGTGCCAAAGTAGTGGACCCTAAATCGCTGAGGAAAAAAGAGCAGGGAAAGCTCTGATTGCTCCCAGTACTGCGGTGAATGTGTGCTCTCAGCCGCAAATCAAGCAAGCTTAAAAAAAAAGGAGAAAAAAAAAAAGACTCAATCAAGGCAATAATGGCCTCCACTTCACAATCAGACAAGTGCTTCTACTTCAGAAATCCTACCATTTAAGGCTGATTGCTAACCCCGGCCTCATTTCTAATCTAAAGGGCGAGTAATAATTTGGAAAAGGAATTATAACAACTTCCCAACAATTTGGTAAATCGTCATTATTTTAAAGGGGTGTTGGGAGGCTGTTGCTGTTTGTCAGGTATTTTTTTCCTGCTGCTGCTCTCCCACTTCCACCACCCCTTTTCTCCCTGATCTTGTATTGGAAGGGAAGTGATATATGGTAAAAATATGTAAGAAAGAAAAGTCCAGAGGGATCCTGTAACTGCAGGGCTAGGGTGTTGTAGAAGATTACATGAAGCACAGAGAGATGAAATGGCTCTTCCCTTTGCTACTGTAGAGTTCCCAGAGCTTCTTGCTGGATCAGCAGCTGTGCTGAGCAGGGACACTGTTCCCAGCCCAAGGGCTTCAGCACGAGCTCTCCCTGGAGTGGGAAACCTTCTGCTTTAGGAACTTCCCAAAGGGAAGGGCAAGGAGCACCCATGCAGGTGGATGGGTGATGTTGGGATGCTGGTGCAGTGAAGGGCTGCTGCCCACCCAGCCCCACAATGAAGCCACTATGGCCCTTGGCCTCCCCTGGTCAGGGGCCACCCAGCCAATGGAACAAACTGGTGCTCTTCTGTCCAAATCCTGCCTGGACTGCCTGGGATAGGCAGAGAAACATTAACTGCTTAATGTATAGGTTATCCTGATGGGAAGTGCCAAGTGTATTAGTCTGAAACCCTCGTAGCTGAGCTGTGTTTATTGTCATTGCTTTCCTGGTTCAAGCATCTGTGAATATTTCAGTATTTATCTGAATATTTATTCCAACATCTTCTGCAAGTTTGTTGTGATTTTCACACACACATCACAGTCGATCTTAGAATCTTTCCAACCAAAATGATTCTATGATTCTAGGATTTTCTGCTGAGAAAACTGAAACAAGAGGACTTGGACAATGTGCCTTCCAGCCATGACCTGAGAGGGCCACAGCTGCCCTGGGCAGAACCCGGGGCTTTGTCTGGTGCCGCTGTTCTCAATGATAGAGTGTTTAAAAACAGATGCAACGTGACACAGAGCAAAAGAGACGGGGGGGACCTGTGCACAGTTTCACCTGGGTTATCTAATCCTGTGGAAATCTTGATGGTGTTTTGATAATAGCAGATATTAGTGATCAAAATACCTCTTATTTCAGTGATTCAAGGACAAAATGGGATGCCATTGTCTCCCTGGATGAATGTGAGGTGTCTTATGAAAGGGACGATCACTGTGTTTGGAGTATGACAAAATTTCCTTCTCTGCCTCTGGAGGTAATGGCAGCACTGGCTGTAATGCGGCACTGTGTACCTTACTCCTGCTTTGTGCTGTAAAGGGATCTGTGCAACAGTTATTTATGGCTGTATTTTAAATATGATTTGAAAAGAGACTGATTCAAAAATTTTCAATGACCCAGTGAAATCTGAACTACTTATTGCAAGACAAGAAGTATAATGCTTCAATCAAAATAACAACTTGGAATGTGTTTTATTAAACAGAATTCATTTAATATTACCCCAGAGTGCTGTGGATGTGAAAACACATTCTTGAATTTGAACTTTCATATCTAGGTAATAGGAACAAGGATAAAATGGTGATTTCTAACACTGCACATTTTTGGCCAAAATTCTGATCCCAGATAGAACTAACCATGGCGTTCCTGCATGTTTCCAAAAGCAGCATGTCCCTGGGTCCTGTCTGTCACTACGAGGTAAAGATGTTACAGGATAAACAAGTAGACCTTGCACAGAGCTCTGCGTAAAATCCTGCTGGATTTTACTTTCCCATCACTCTCTGCAGAATTTCTGAGGCGAGTGTTTGCAGTGAGAGAAAACAAAACCAGGCTTAGGCTCCATATTATTAGAAATAATTTGCATCAAGAGATGCAAAATAATGGAAAAACGTGGATTATATGCATAAACTCTAAACATTCTAAACATTCCTTGATGTTTGTCAGCAATGTTATGCAAAAATATTTAAATGAGCAGATTATAAAAGAGCAGTGCTGCCCGTGTAACATCGATGCAGAATCGATCGGGGACGGGCAGTTGGGAAGCGATTGGGGCCATTTGTATCTCCATTAGCGGAGAATTGCTGGTCGTGCCAAGGAAACGAGTTTTTGCTTGCCAGCAGTTCGAAATTTCGGGAGGTTAAATGGCTCCTGCTGCCAACCCGAGCGTGCGTGCGGAGAGCTGCAAGTAAGTGCTGATCTCTCGCACGGACCCCGGGATGAGCTCACCGTCCCCGAGCGCACCGGGGCGGGGAGCGGGACCGGCGGTCGCGGAGGCTCCGCCGCTTGCTCGCTCGGTTCCATGGTTCGGTGCCCCGCTGGTCCCGTCCCCCGCTCCGGGTCCCGCCGCTGCCGGGCACGCACCGGGGGGTGAGGCCACGGAGGGACCGGCCGGCCGGGGCAGGCGCGGAGAGCTGCAGTCCCTGTGCGGTGTTCAAATACCGTAAAACGGAATTTATTAGGTGCTTATTTAGAGAAACGAAAAATCCTATTCTGTTACACACGGAGCGAACTCCAGTGCCTGTATGAATTGTCGCCCGCCGTCAGCGCGGGTTGTGCCGACACCTTCCACCCCTGCCCGAATCCCCGAGTCAGAGCGGAGGTGTCACCTGCACACCGAGGGGATGCACCGAGCAGCGCTGCGCCCGCCGCCCGGTGCGGCTGCGGGAGAGCCCGGCGGTGCCGCCGGCACGGAGCGGGTATCTGCTCCTGCGCCGGGACCGAGCATCCAACCACCGGACTCTGAGCTGTCAGAATTCCGTTGCAAAAAACCCAATTACAGTAACTACAAACCTTGGTTTTGAGAAAAAAATATTTCTCTTTTCACAGGATCCTGCAGAAAATAAAAACAAAACGGGATTTTTTCCTTCCAGTATAAAATTGAGCAAAATAGTGTATCTGCTCAGGTACCATAAATTAACTGCATCCAGAAAGCAAAATAAAAGCTTTCGTGTCATTTGTGTGCTGTTCTCTGATTTAAAAAAAAGAGCTGAGGATTCTTTGACCTTGATACCAGGTATCTGTCTGCTGCCACACCACAGCTGGCATGTTCAACAGCAATTTTGAGAGGCTTTACTTTCCCTTGATATGAAGAAATTAAGTGGGCAGCTCGGGAAATTTAGGCATGTGATTATCTAATTTTTTTAAAGGCTGAATTTTTTTTTTCAAAGGCTCTTTCAAAAAACCCCCAGCATGCTGCACTGGGGTAATTTCAACTATGGGTAGAGCAGAATTGAAACATTTCCCCTAATATCCCATTACATAAAATCGAATTGACAACGTGTTGCAAAGTAGTTGTATATTTTCAGTAATCAAAAGTACCAAGGAGCTGCTAAGCCTCCAGTGCACGGTACATTTAATACAATAATTTTAAAAACTTGAGACTGCATTTCATACAATTGTATGTTGTTGTTAAAAGTGTGTAGACTTGGGCAAATTCAGGTCAAGCCCTGGCAGGAGTGGAGGATGAGAGCTGAGAAGCTGCCCCATCCACAGAAGTTTAACCCCACGTGAAAACATTGATTTCAGTGCACTCTGTTGCTTTTACCGTCATGCTCTTGTAAACTGATTTAAGTACTTGAGTTTCAGAGGAAGAAGCTATTTCAAGCAAATACTTGTGCATATGACATCTGTGATTTGCATGTACAGAATTATCCTGGTGAATCAGTCAAGTGACTTTGTGCCCAAGTGCTTGGATGCGCTGGGGAGCACAACCAGCTTGGAACTTGCGGAACAACCAGCTGGGAACACTGTGGCTCTGATTTGAGTGGTTTCCTGGTGTGGATGCAAAATGCTATGGATGAGAAAAGACTAGCAGTTGCTGGAGTGAATGAACCCATCTGCCTCCCTCAAAACAACTGAGTGCACAGGGAATGAAATTGTAATTTTAAAAAATTTAACACAGCAAGAGCAAATATGAAAATTGATATGAAAATACCTTTCAGGTTAATTGAGCACACTTACAAATGGTAAAGATTTGCCAGTTTTAGGAGTCTTGTTGCTTATCAGTGGATTTTCCTCTGGCCATGACCTCCAGAGTCGCCTTTTCAGTGGTGCTGCCTCCTACTGCCTGTGGCTGCTCTGCCCACTGGCTGCCTGCACTCTGCAGCTGCAGATGGCATTTACAGCCCAACAGAATTGCTCAGAGCAGTTGGAAATGAAACACAACTTGACAAAATTAACCTCA
>JAWWLV010000005.1:186030-201112 GCA_035041135.1 Platyrinchus mystaceus
GGGGGCGTGTCGGGGGCGTGTCGGGGGCGTGTCGGGGGCGTGTCGGGGGCGTGTCGGGGGCGTGTCGGGGGCGTGTCCGGCAGAGGAGTCGCGTTGTGGCCCCTGTTCCCCAGCTGCGCTCCGCTCGGCACGGCCCTGTGCTGTGCTTCCCGTCCGCCCCATGCCCGGTTCCCGGGAGCTGCTCTGAGCGGGAGGCCCTGGGCACCTCGGACATCCCCCGCTCCCACCCCTGCCTCTGGATCGGTTCATTATCACGAGGCCGAGCCGCCTTCGGCCCCGCGGGCTGTGTCGTGTCCCGGGTGGTGTCCGCAGGGCACGTCCTGGGGGCTCAGGCTCTCCCTGTCCTGAGCACGAACCAGGGATATTACTGTCGTGTTTTTCCCCAGATCCTCTGGTCGCCATGGCAGCCACCAGCAGAGTGATGAGAGCAGTCAGAGTGTTTGAATTTGGTGGCCCTGAAGTGCTTAAACTCCAGTCGGATGTGTTAGTTCCTATTCCAAAAGAAAACCAGGTATCTGTGGGCTCTGTGAAGGGAATTAGCAGTAATGAATGGTAACAGATGCCTGCAGGGCAGAATGAGGGACGCAACCCAGAACTCTTCATCTGGAGTACATGGGGTTTGATCAGTGTGTTCATACTCCCTGAGACATCATGCTTGACAGATGTCGGCTCTTTATTGTTCTGTGGGCTACATATTCCACATCAAGGGTTTCCAGAAAGTAGCTCCAGTTTCACACTGGGTTGTCGCAGAGGCTGTTTAAGAATTCGGTTAAAATGCCATGATGTTGTGCTGTGAGTTAAACAGCTAAATCTTTTTACTTACTGCTTAAGAAGCATCTTTTTTTGTAGGTGTTAATTAAAGTCCATGCTTGCGGGGTAAATCCTGTTGAGACGTATATTCGTTCTGGGACTTATGCCAGGAAACCGGCTTTGCCCTACACCCCAGGCTCGGATGTGTCTGGGGTGATCGAGGGTGTTGGGGAACAGGTGACTGCATTCAAGGTATTTACACATTGAGCTTTAATTCACTATTGTTTATTGTATCCTTTTTGGGTGATTGCTGATTCTGTGGCTTAGAATCATGTAATCTCTTCAAGGGGGGAATCCCCTTCACAGACTTGTAAAAACACGCAGTGGGATCCCATTGGCAAGCCAGTCTGCAGGTGGGACTGTGAGGAATGCTGTGACCTCTGGGAGCTCAAATGTCTCAGAAGAGGCACCTGCTGTCTGTCTCCTTAAAGCAGTGACATCAGGTGTACAAAAGTTGGGTTTCTGCATTGCAGAAGTATTTGAGATTGGATGCTTCCTGCTGGGGATAATAATTTCATGCAGAACTGAAAAATTTTCTGTTAAGTTTTTTGGGAAATGCAAATTGCTTACTTGAAAAGCCCCATTATGTATTTGTTGTTAAAACTGTTCAAATACTGCATTGCTCCAGTGTAGTAATTTCACTTGGATTTCTCAGGGGGAAAGTCTTGTGACAGGAGAAGGCAAATATCAGTTTGCTAAAAGATATATATGGCATTTATATAGTTTTCAAATCTGTTCTGTTCAAGTCACTAGATGGTTGGTCCCAAGCAAACGTAATCGTAGTTAAAATTGTGCTGGAATTTCCTGATTTGGGATTTATGTAACAATTTTGGGAGACCTGGGTGATTTGGTTATCTACAGAGAAGAATCATCTTTATTCATAGTTTCTTATCAGCAGTTTGCTCTATCTGCTGTGTGTGTTTTTTGCTTCCTATGGCAATTGTGATGCTCCTGGCTTGAATGAGAGAGAGGTGTCTTCAGGTATATTAAGAATATATGTTTTTCCACATTTAAACTAAATAATTTACAAATATTTCTTTTGAGTTCATAAAAGATTTTGAGGGTTTGCATTTGAAATCTGTGGATGGAATTCCCGACTATTCAAGTTCATTAAGGTTCATATGAATGAGACAGTAGGTTTGTGTGTTACACTGCAGAGCAAGGTTATAATAATGACACAAAATTAAGTATATGGAATTATATGGTTTGTGTTGCATGATGGTATGTATCAGCATTTATAAAAATTTCTATGACAAATATAGCTGATTATTTTTAATAGGAGAGCTGTTAGCAATAGCCTAAACCCCTGTGAATTGGTTCTTATTAAGGAAAAAGAAAGAGAAATGATTGATTTCTCTGTGTTCTCTCCCTCTGTTCTAGAAAGGGGACAGGGTTTTCACCCTTGAAACGGTCTCTGGAGGATATGCAGAGTATGCAGTTGCTGCAGCCAACAGAGTCTTTCCTTTGCCCGACAAGCTGGACTTTAGGCAGGGAGCAGCGCTGGGAGTGCCGTACTTCACTGCCTACCGGGCCCTCTTCCAGAAGTAAGGCACCAAATCCAAGTTTGTGCACTTAAATTTTTAATATTTAAAATACAAAAGACCCACCAAAATTCATATTTTTCAGTGTCCTGTAAAATGGGGAGATCAATGAGTGGGAAATGTTCAAGACACTTGAATTTGTTATGCTGATGGAATTGGCAGTGACCTAGAAGCCTGTGACTGTGTTTTCTTTTGTTTCTTCTTGAGAGAACAGACCTGGAAAGGCTTCATGTAATAAAACATGTGGCTGCTTTTCAGTACTCACTGGTATTTTAGCCAGGGAAGAAAAGCAGGAATAGTTCATATTTCCTGATTAAGCAGCCAGGTGCTGTGGAGCAAAACCACTGCTTTCCTGGGACAGGGGAGGGTCCCGAGCTGAGGCTCAGTACCAGGCTGTCACTGGCTGCTGGCTGCCTGTTGCTTCATGTCATCAATCACAGGGTTTATTTTGCCTCCTTGTTCTCCCAAAAAGGCTTATGATACCTGTTTAGCCATAACTTGGAGCATAGTTTGGAACATTAATTGGAACATAAATTGGAAATGCTTTGTGAAAGATGAAATTTGATCAGTATCTGTATTGGTCAGAATCTGCACCCTGGTGCTCAGTCAGTGAGTACTGCAATCACAACACCAATATCTCCTGTGTTCTTCACCCAGAGGCTGTGCCAAAGCTGGGGAAAGTGTGCTGGTGCATGGTGCCAGTGGCGGGGTAAGTGTTCCAAGGAGGCAGGTGATAGGGAATGCTGCTCTCTGTCCTTGTGTCTGGCTGGGATGTGAGTTATGGTCACATTTAGATCAAGGGATTAGCAAATTAGGTTTTATTTAAGATACTCTGGGATACAACTTGCTTAGAGCAAAGTCTGTTATTTGCAGTAACCATGAGACTGCACAAGTGCTGGTGTGAGGTCCCCAGTCAGAGAGTCACACACACTGAACAGGCAGAAGTTGGCCTGGAAGCTTTGTAGTAGGTCTAACTCGGGCAAAACTGATAACAGAAAGCTGTAATTTTCCTAAATGTGCAAGTTGTTCTCAGTCCTCTGAGAAGGAATCAGCAGTGCACGGCAACTGTGCATTTCTGGGATGTTTCTACCCATGAGCTGACAGCCAACTGCAAAGGGAGAGGCACTGGAATGGATGAAGCTGTGACTGAATACTATGTGAAATTGCACTTCTGATTTTCTTTGGTTTTACATAACAAGCTAATTTTAGATCTCGCTCACATAACGTTCTACTTTAATTTATCTCCCACACTCTGCCCTTTTCTTGCTCAGTTTCTGCTGATGCACCAAACAGCTGCTATGAACAGGCAGAGTTTCTTTAATTATTTGTTAGACAACAAAAAGATGAATTCAGATCTTATTCTGAGATACTAGAATGGCATTCAGCATCATTACTTCTTTTTATTTTCATGAACTAAATGTAGTGCTTCTATTCTTACTGGAGTGCAAAGCTGGTAGGAGACACTGAGAATTTGCTTTAGAAAGAGATCATTTAATCTGTTTGTGAAAGGTGCAGGAGGGGTGATAATAAAATTTGTACCTGCAGATTTTCTTTGCAATGTATAATGCTGGTATCACATGATTCTGTGAAGAGAAAAAATTCCCTGGCTTTGTATCAAAAATGTATGGCCCAGCTTTGATAGATAGACAACATTCTACATCGATTTATATCAAATGCTGATCAAAACTTCCATGCTTCTGTAAATTTTGTTCTTTTTAAAAGACTGTCTGTCTTTAGCATCCAAATTACTTATTATGGCTAAAACACATGTTATCAGACCAAGTTTTTAAATGGGGAAGTTCCAAGTTGCTGGTAGAATAATTAAAATTTAAAATGCTAAATAGGTAAAATAGTTTTCTTTTTTCTTTCTCTTTTTTTCTCTTTTGATTTTTTTCTCCCATCAGGTGGGACTAGCAGCGTGTCAGATTGCCAGAGCTTGTGGTTTGAAGGTTTTGGGTACAGCAGGAACTGAGGAGGGCATGAATGTGATCCTGAGAAACGGCGCTCACCAAGCCTTTAATCACAGAGACCCTAATTACATTGAGAGAATTAAGGTAGGCATGATGTCAGGGCTAGAGGATGCAGGTACTAACAAACAAGCAGTTGTTTGCTGAAGATTTTAAAGGGGATTTATGTAGGAGCAATAGTGTACTGTCTGTTTAATTTCTACACAAAATAAAACTTTCCCAGGCTGGGAAAGCAGAGCTTTCCTCACAGGCAGTGTCACTTGGAACTTATATTCAGCAAATTCCAATGTGGGAGCAAACCATAAGTCAGCACAGCAGAATGTGCTACAATTCAGCTCATTAGCTGTCAGCTGTAGTACAGAGGCTGTATTGAAAATTTAAACAATAGCCTGTAAAATGGATGTTTCCAGTAGTGTGTGAAATAAACGGTGGTACCTGAGCACTAAAATAACATCCTGTGTCTTGTACAGGAGTGCACAGGGCCAGGGGGAGTGGATATCATCATAGAAATGCTCTCCAATGTCAACCTGGATGCTGACTTGCAGCTGCTGGCCCATGCAGGGAGGGTGATGGTGAGTGTGTCCCTGCCCAGAGGATGATGGTGAGTGTTTGTGTCCCTGAGCAGGGAGGTGATGGTGGGTGTTGGAATCACTGCCTTAGTCTGTGCATTCCACATGACAATTGTACAGCTCTTACTTTGGACTTGTTTGGGCAGGTTGTGGGCTGCAGAGGACGCATCGAGATAAACCCAAGAGACACTATGAGCAAGGAGTCAAGCATAATTGGAGTGAGTCTGTTTCTTGCAACTGAGGTGAGAAACATTTCTGTTTTAAGATATGCTTTGTTGGCTTGTTCCAGCACTCCTCTATTTCAAGTTAAAATCCTTTGTAGGGATGAAAGCATAATTTCACTGTAACTAACTTGTTTGTTCATTCCTTTGTTTTGATTCAATCTCAGAACATAGTAAAATGTTTTTGGGATGTGGAATTTGGTTTAACACTTGCATAAATTGTCAATGCAATTCTAAAATGTAAAGATCTCGTTGTAAACGCTGTGCTTGTTACATGCAGGAGGAGAGGCATGAATGTGCCACAGCACTCCTTGATGGCATAGAAGCTGGCTGGCTGAAACCCATTGTGGGCTTGGAATATCCCCTGGAGAAAGTAGCCAAGGCTCATGAAGACATTATTTGTAGCAGTGGTGCCCGAGGGAAGATGGTGCTCCTTCTATAAAGGAGCACCTTTTCCCATTTATTTTGTAGCTGCTTTTAACTGCACCTTTGCTTACATGGTTCACTGAATGTATGTTAAAAGCATACTTCTGATCAGGTTTGACAGTAGAAAATGCTCACTTACATGAATTAATTGATGAGCTGCTTCTTTTTGTAATGAGCAGAGTTTCATTTACTGTAAAGTAATTTTGGTAGCCTTTTTGACTAATGTGTAAATAATAAATTTTCTGTGCTGGTGTGGCATGGTGCTGCAGGGGAAGGTAGAGTTTGGTATGATGTTCTGTGTGAAGGCAGAGTTAGGCCACTGTAGGTAGTGCAGAATGAAGGTGCTTTTTACAGATACACAAAATTAAATAACTTGCTGTGTGTGTAATTAGAACTGTAAATTCTTTTAGCCACAAAATCTGTCTTAACTCAAATTTTGTCACACAATTTACTTGAAATAAAAGCTTTTACTGACAAAATAGTTCACTTTCCAGCTCAAAAGATGGGTGGAATCTCTCAAACATGAACTGTTTGGAGCAGAGGTACTTCCACTTGGCTGCACCTGCCTCAGTCAGAGGTGACAGTGTCCTGGCTCATCCACAGGGACTGGAGATCCATGTTGGTATTCCTCTCTGGAACTGATGATAGTTATTCCTGGATGGTAAATGGCTGGTCGTGAGGATTTCAGTTCTTGCTGTGACCTTTATTAAAGTCTCCTGGGTCCCTGGCTGCGTGGAGAGCAGGGCTCCATGGCTCTTGTGGCATGGAAACTTCCTGTAAAATTCCTGAGCCCCATTCTCTGGAGTGGGCAGGTCACAGCTTTACCACCGCGGCTCCTGTGCAGGTGTCAATGTGGGGTAACTGTGCTGTTACACTGAGTCATTTCATTGTCTCTTGTTCTCACAAACCTTAAATCCATTGCACAACAGATGGTTTTGCCAAGGAAGAAGATGGAATGTTTCTAGAGGTAATGATTTCAATCTAGGGTTTTAGTGAGTGCTTTGAGAGTCCTGCTGGGGGGAGAAGGATGAGGCCAGCTCCGCTGTGGGAAGGCAGTGTTGTGCTCCCTGCCTCCCTTCTGCCTGGCTGCAGTGGGATCCTTCCTCCCTCCAGGCCACCGCAGGGGAACAGAGTTAGTTTCCTTGTTTGTTGCACTTCCCCAGAGGAGTAGGGAGCTGTGTTTCTATGTGAAGGTTTAAGAGTGATTCACCTGGTGTAAGTGATGTAAGTAGTTTTTCAGCTGCTTATCCAGGTGAAAGGTGCTGATTGTTCCTGTCCACTGGGGCAGAATGCAGCCTGAGCAGTGATGGTGTGTTGGGAACCTGCTATTCCTCTTGATAATGCTGTTAGAGAAAGTAAAACATCTTTTAATATCAAAGTACTAAATAGAGGTTAAAAGTAATGGTTAATGACTACCATGGAGATGATGTGCATGTAAAAGTATACATTTTCCTTATACTCTGTATGTGTTTGTTTAAATATTACTTTTGATTCAGGCTTTTAATTTAGTCGGGATATTACATGAATGGGAAGTGATGGTTTGCAGTGTCTCCTTTCTTGCTTAGTGCTGCTTCTGCATTGTGCGGATGTTTAGAAGTGAAATTCAGAACAGTTCTCTGGTCTGTCCTCATTGCTGCTGTCGCCAAGGGCCGTGTTTGTCACAGGGTTTGTCACCAGAAGGTGTCAGAGCAGTTCTGTGTTATCACATTGTAGCTGCTCTCTGCCAGGTGATCTGGCAGAATGGCACAGCAGGACTGAGACCGACTTGTGAAGGAATGTCATGTAACATTTATTCTTCTGTCCATTTGTGATGTATTGTACCAATGGAAGAGGTTGTTTTAATTTTGGAAAAAGTAGTGTGAATAGAACAAATGATGTAGGACTGAGGTGTGTCTGATCTGTGCAAGCCGCCCATCTAGAGAATGTCAGCCTGGAGAGTGCTTGGTTTGGCTCTCTTTTTGGGACATGCTGCCCCTTGGCAGTGCAAAAAAGGATGGAGGAAGAGGATGGGGATCTCAGACAATTAAATTGGGCAGAATAATTTGGTTAGGTTGTTGAGCTTCTCCTAATTTGATTGGATGGATTTCAGAGGCAGTGGTTCCCAGTGGCAGGCTGCTGGGTGCTGCTGTGGGTGGTTGGAAAGGTTGCACAGGCTGTTTGTGCTGGCCTTGGCATCTACAGAAGACATGTGGGGTTCAAAGCAAGGAGTTGTGTACAATGCCAGAGTCTGGATACTGCTGTTCTATGTGTTTCTGGAACAGAAAAGAGTGGAAGTGTTCTGAAAAGCAGCTGCTCTTGGTTAATCTCATTGTGCCCAAAATAAATGCTGCCTACACTTTCTAGTCATTAAAAATGCCATCCCCTCTCCCTTGTAATTTTCCCCTCTATCTGTTCCTGACTTCTTCCTGTGCTGCAGGATGGTACAATAAATTAATGAGACTTTAATTACAGGGCTGGAAAGATAAAATATCAAGAGAATATTGATGTTCTTAATAGTTGTTCCCTTTACAGAAGGCAGATCAATATTGAGTGTGGGTGGATCATGCCACAGAAGGCCTGAAGGCGGTGAATTCCTTTAACATTTTGGAGCTGGTGCATCATAGGGGAAGGTTGTCCCTGCTCTTCCTCATCATGGGGATCTCCACTCAGATCAGCTGCTCTGTGGCCCCTGGAAACATCATCTGTGAGTTTGTGCTTTAACTAGGACTCACAAGAACTGCAGGAAGAAGGGAAAAACTGGAGCATGGAAGGGTGATCACATCTTTATTTCAGTAAATGAGGTGTTCTTTGCCACATACACTTTGGAGCTTCCTGTCATCTGTACTGAGAGATGGAAATCAAGATTGATATTGGAAATGCATCCTGTCACCTCGTGTGGTATTTTTTTTTTTTTTCCTTTTCCTTTTCCTTTTCCCCTTTCCCCTTTTCTTATCCCCTCCCCTGGCAGCCCGGCATTGCTGCAGCACCGGTGTCCCACAGTTCCCTTGCCGGCCCTTGTCTCCCCGGCTGTGACAGCGGCACATCGGTCACATCTGGAGTGCTGTGTCCAGTTCTGGGCTCCTCAGGGCAAGAAAGACAAGGGTTGTTGGAGAGGGTCCAGCGGAGGCCACAAAGATGATGAGGGGTCTGGAGCACCTCTGATGAGGAGAGACTGCGGGAGCTGCATCTGGGAAGGCTGAGAAGGGATTTCATCAATCCCTACAAATACCTCCAAAGAGGGTGCCAAGAGGATGGTGCCAGACTCTTTTCGGCAACAGGATGCAGAGGAGCAATGGCCATAAAACAAAACACAAGAAGTTCCACCTCAACACGAGGAAGAACTTCTTTCCATGGAGGTTGCAGAGCCTGGAACAGCTGCTCAGGGTGGGTGTGAAGTCTCCCTCTCTGGAGACATTCCAAATCCCCCTGGACACGTTCCTGTGTTACCTGCTCCAGGTGACCCTTTCTAGGCAGGGGGGTTGGACTGGGTGATCTCCAGAGGTCCCTTCCACCAACTATTCTGTGATTCTGTGACGCCGCGGGGCAGCGGTGTGGCCAGCGGAGCGCCGGCTCCCTCCCTCCCTCCCTCCTTCTCCCTTTCTCCCTCCTTCTCCCTGTCTCTCTCCCGCCCCTCCCTCCCGCCGTCTCCTGGCGACGCCCGGGACGCGGCGGCAGCGCCGGGCCGCCCGCCATGAGCGCCCCGCAGCCCCGGTGAGTGTGCCGGGGGCGCGGGGGGCGCGGGGCTCCGGGGGTCCGTGCGGTCCCGGTGCCCGGGCAGCTCCGGGCGCGCCCGCGGTCGCTCTCGGCCTGTCAGCTCTGCGGGGATAGTGAACAGGGCCGGGGCCACCAGAGGCACCTCTCTGCAGCCCGCGCCGTCCGTGGGCTGGGGGTGAGGGGGTGTGGATGCCCCGACCTGCCCCCACACACCCCGGGGTTCCGGGGCGAGCGCCCGAGCCCC
Organism: Platyrinchus mystaceus; assembly: GCA_035041135.1. Lineage (NCBI taxonomy): Eukaryota > Metazoa > Chordata > Aves > Passeriformes > Tyrannidae > Platyrinchus > Platyrinchus mystaceus. The sequence continues at coordinate 195,502 of JAWWLV010000005.1, forward strand.
CGACTCTACCGTCCAGGTAACGCCGCCCCCAACGCAGGGGTGATGGAGCCGCGGGGAGCGGCGCCGGGGACTGCAGGTCATTCCCTTGTTGGCCGGCTCCAGACCTGCAGGTCGTCAGTTCGGAGAATCCAGACTTCCCCGAGCTGATATGATATCAAGGACAAATAATAGAAATGGAGAATCTCTTCAGGTCTCCATGACAAAATTTGGCACATCCTGATGTAGTGGGCTATGCTCTGAGTAAAGAAGCAATGATACAACTTGCTTATGTCCACACAGAAATCAGTAGCAGAATATGTATCTTTGGCTCTGAGTTCCATGTCTGGTTGTGTGGCTGAAGGCTTCCTTAGGGAGGGAATGGCAGACAGGTGCCAGGTAGACAGCATAGGGTCCACAATCCCCTGTGACTCTGCCAATCAATAACTGATGCCTTGGTCCTCTCTCAAATCATTTATTTGGTAATTTAATTGCACTGTGAAATATTAACTGTGAAGATTTGCTTTGCAAATATGTTGGATTCCTGCTGTGGCTTTGTCTTATTATTCTTCCAACCAAGTAATAGTGGTCTTAAAAATCAGAGATACACAGTGCTGGCTCTGAGTGTAGTGTTGTGGGTAAGATGCCAGCTGAGAACAAAGATACTGTTAATAATAATAATGGCAATGATCATAGCGTCATAGAATTCTAAATAACTGTAAATATAAAATTACTGACCTGACAGTGATATGTTGTCACTGGCTGTGATGCCAGAGAAATAATCTTGAGAAGAGCTTCAGACCTACTCATGGACACTACAGATCAGACAGTCTAGGTTCTGTGCCAGGAAAATTGCCTGCAATTCTAATAAAAACCCAGCATTTCTGGAGAGAAGAATGAACTGAATAAATGGGCAAAGGAAAAGGAGTCTCAGGAGTACCCAGAAAAGGGATGTGATGGCTGTGACGCATAGGCTATATAGAGCTGGCTAAGGCTGGTGCTTTCCCTTTGCCATGTGTTTTCTTAAAATGGATTTTGTCAGTTCTGCACTTCTGCCTGTTGGAGAGGTTTTAGAGGTAACGTTTGTGTGTGCTTCTTAAATATTGGAATATGGGACAAAACTGCTCAGACAAGAACTTCTGTTCCCCTTTTGTTGATAGCACATGCAGGAGCAGAGACCAAATGGGACCAATGTTTGCTTTGCTGGAGTGTTCCTGCCTGTTCCCGAGGCACTGTCTGTGATGGTGTTTGTGGCTGCAGAGGGTTCTGGGGCTGGTGCAAGGGCTCCTCCAGGTAGCATGGCACGGCCAAACCCTAGTCGATCCACTTGCATTCTTTCCAGTGCTTTAATGGGCTTTGGTTCAGGCCCAACACATTTCCTTATTACCTCCAATGTCCCTTTTGAACTCTGAATTTAATTCAGCATTTTCAAGGACCAGCCTGTTTATAATTCAAATGAGAAAATACCTGTACTGAGTCATCCATGCAACAGAAAGCGCCGCATCACTGTGCTCAGGTGGGAGCTACATTTTAACTAGTTATATGGTCCAGGAAATTTTAGATGCAAGGCAGTGAATGAAAAGGAATTGGACTGAGTTTCTCTTCTGCCTCGACATGCAGTTGCTGGGTGATACCATAAATTGGTATTTATCACAGTTGGTGGAATCTGGTGGTTTCAAATGCAAACTCTGGATTAAAAAAGTAACATAGAACAGTTGCTATAGTACCAGTGCTTAATCAACAGGCATAACAGGATAAGCTACATATTACATATTACTTGTTTAAAGTTTAATTTATTGTTGGCAGCTACCTGTGAGGTTATTGTGAAACCCCACATAAAGTTCCTGTAAATGCGTGATCTCTTTTTACAAAAAAAATTTGTTCATTCTTTCCTTGAGTATGTTGTTGTGTGTGGCAGCTCAGCCTGGCAATAGACATTTGACTGAATTATCCAACTGAAAGGGATATAATAGAGGTACAGTGGCATTTAAATCTACAGCAAAAGAAAATAAAAGAGATCAGTCTCCTGTTGTGTAGCTAAAGCACAACCTGCCCAGAAAGCCCAAAGTTCAGGCTGAATGTATTATGCAAGATGCACTTGAGTGTGTAAATTGTACAAATGTAAATAGATTTAGAGTATTACAAACTGCAGCCTATTGTCACTGACTTCATTACTTGTCCTGTTACAGAGGGGGAAGTAAGATACAGTTGTGCTAAGAACGGTTTAAAAATATATCTGTTAATTATGGATGCTTCAGTTTCTGTGTTCAACTCTCACATCTGAGGCTTAGTTTTTGAAAGGTTTGATCTTTGGTAGCTGTGATGATTGTGGTGAGGCCCTGGCACAGGTTGCCCAGAGAAGCTGTGGCTGCTCCATCCCTGGAAGTGTCCAAGGCCAGGTTGGATGGAGCTTGGAGCAACCTGGTCTATGGAAAGTGTCCCTGCTGCCAACAGGGCCCCAGGCAGAGTGGCTGGGGAGCTGGGTCTGTGCAGCTGGAATCCAGCTCCAGGTATTGTGTGGAACTGCCATGCCCAAGGTCAGGGTGTATCATCCCAGGGGGGCTGCTGTGGCAGCTGGGGGTGGTGGAGGCTGTCCGGGCTGGGCCTGTCAGCCTGTCAGTGATTCTGCACTGAGCTGCTTGGCCTTACGTGCAACTCACTTGTTTCTGATGCGAATTTTCTGGAGACCAAAAGAAGTTGCTTTTACATTATCTCACCAAATAGGGTGTAATTCACCAAGACAGGATTTTGTGCAGCAAATTATTGGCTAGTTCTGTTTAACTTAAACTGTAATAATTTGTCAGCCAAGGAGATTATAAACATCTGTATTGATTTTATTGCAGATTTCTTGCAACCTACAACAGCCTTACAGACAAACACCTGGTTGGATATTTCAGCAATGCCAGGATAAGACAACACCTTCAGAGATCAGGACTGGTGAGACTGAAAATTTTCCCTGAATTCAACATTTAATTCAGAATGTTTTAATGCTTTTGTTCTGTATTTATTTTTGCTCCTTGGAGTTTCCCTCTGCCAAGTCTTTCAGTTTACAAAAAACCAGCATCATATTGATTCACTCAAGGTTTTCACACTGAAATACCTTTGACTTGACTGGTTGTTTAAATAGCTTCAGTGTTATTTTTCAAAAGTGTTTAATGGAAAACTGAAGGATTTGCTAAAGATGAATGTGCTGAACATTTTAAAAAACACTAATGCACTCCTAGGTGAGACTGTGTTTTGCACAGAAAGGCAGGTGCAGCCCTTAGCAGTAGGAAGGCAAGTGTCTAACTCCCTGTACCCACTTGGACAGTGGCCCATGAGGATTAAGGCCAAGCCCTCGGCTGTTAGAAATGTGGCTGCTGCTCCCTCCATTTGGCTGCCGGGGCCCATGGGGTCAAAGACAGTCCTGTGCTGGAAGGTGAGTTCCAGCACAATGGCAGGGGCAGAGGTGGTAGCTAAGCAGGAGGAGAAAGTGGTCTTGCTGGGAAATTGCACTGTTTCAAAACATACTTTATTCCATCTTCTCCTCTTCAGTAACATTATATTTGTGTACGGCAGATCTCAAGAAGTGGAAGAATAATACCTGAGAAAGAATACCGGCTCAATGCCATGAGGAGGGACCACCAGAGATACGTCCAGGAGTGCCTGGCTCGTGCCATATTTCATAAGGTCCTTGACATGGAGGTATGCCCTTACTGGGGGTGTGTGAGCCTTCTCAGGTGCTTCCCTGCTGAGAGCCAGGGGCTGTTAACTTGTACTGAACTGTTTTCCATACATGCCCTTGTGCTTCCCTGGAAGGCTGGGAGAAAGGACAGTGTCTGCTTGACATTCTCTACAGAATTCCCTGCACAGGCCTCTTGTTGTCAAACCCTGCTGTCACGAGAGCAGGCACGGTCTTGGCTCCCACACTGCTCTTTGGCAGCCCTCAGATTATGGGATGATATTCACAGGACTAGTTTGCTTAAAAAAATCCTAATAAAGCCAAAACTGTTTGAACACATTTATATTTATCATCTGAGTACAAAATTTGGGCACATTTCTGTCGTGTATCAAGGGTGGAGTTAGTCCCTACAACTTTACCAGCTTTACCAGTGCTCAGTTGTTCCCTTGGCTGTGTGTATACACACAGATGAAATGCAAATGGATTCAATCCATAGCAGTTTTATTACAGGGCTCAATGAGGGTAATGGCCAGGGAGAAGGCGCAGGACAAGCAGGACAGAAGCAAGTGTTGTTGCATTCACTGATATCTCATAATGCCCATTAATGGGATTTCTCTTCCTCTTACATTGGTAGCGTCATCAACAGCTGGAAATAAAACGGAAACTTGAATATTCTGCAAAGAAGGAGAGGGTGCAGAAAATCAAGGTAAGGCTTGAGTGCTGCTGGGTGCTGATGGCTCCTGGCAGCTTTGCCTGGGGTCGAGTAACAGCCACAAGCCTGGCCAGAGATTCATTGAGCCGAGTACTCTGTCTCTGGTGTTTATGGAAAAGACAAGAAACAGGCAAGTAGAGGATGATCCTCCCCCAGGTTACATTTCCTTCTTCCTCTGTCTTGAAGTTCTGAAACTTCCACTCATGCATCTGATTCCTTCTGAATCTAGTTATTCTTCTGGTTCTGCAGTGTTCTTCATGGGGGGATTTAATAATGAGTTGTGTGATATGGTACCTCCTTGCATTTAAGCACAGTAATTAATGTATCTGCTGTCTGACTTCTCTGATGCTCCATTGTTTTCGGGATGAAAAAGTTAATAACTGTTCTCTTTTCCCAAAGCATGTGTAGTTTTACGCACCTTCTTCATATTCCTTCTCCATTTTCCAAGCTGAAGACCCTCAGTCTGAATCTTTCTTAGCTGAGCCATTCCAGGCTTCTCACTACTGTTGCTATTTTTTTACCTTTTCTAGTTCTACTGTTTCTGTTTTGAAATGGGGAACCAGAACAGGATGAATAATTCAAGATATGTTCTCCTCACAGTAATTCTAGACCCTCTGTGCTTTTGACTGCTGTTGAGCACTGAGCTCATGTGTTCAGTCGTTTTCTCTTCACAGGGTTTGGGCAGAACTGGCATGTGAGTAATGAAAAGACGTTTCAGGAGCCTTCACTTTGCTGTCATGTAGGTTGAGTTTCATTCTGTAGTTAGAGTTATGGAAATCCCACAGAAGTAAATGGTTCTCCCCATGAAGTCACTTGGATTCATACAGGAAAGGCTGTTCTCATTTTGGCAGAATCTTGCTCTGCCTTTTTTTTTCTGTATTAGGAGCCAGAATGCTTTGAGAAGAGTGCCTTGAGAAGCTGGCTGCTGTTTTGAGCAGCTGAGGAACAATATCAGATCTGTTAAATTGTAGATAATACATCTATAGGGAGCTCTTCAGGTAAAGAAAGGAGAAGATTTTCCTAAAAGATACTGGTCACTATGGGAATTGAAGAGGCGTTGTTTGCTGACGAAACTCCTGTGATAGGAAGTCACCCTGTGAAAGCAGCAACTCCAGCACCCTATCGAGGGATCCTGGGCTTGAGTAATTTTGGAACATAAACCAGAACTTCTTCCTTCAGCGTGACGCCTGCAGATACCTGATCTGTATGTGCTGTGCTGCCGTGCTGGGCTGCAGGAGCCTGGCTGGACCCAGTGGTGTAAT
>JAWWLV010000005.1:201212-223051 GCA_035041135.1 Platyrinchus mystaceus
GCCTGCAGATACCTGATCTGTATGTGCTGTGCTGCCGTGCTGGGCTGCAGGAGCCTGGCTGGACCCAGTGGTGTAATTTAATTCTCACCTCACGTGTTCAGTGAATTCGGCCAAGTTGCTCATCTGAAAGGAAAGGAGGAAGGCAGATGGCTGAGTGAGGGAGGCTGAGACACAGAGCTATCTGTTTCCAGTGGTACAGTTATCCCCAGTGGGGGGTTGGTGAGGAGCAAAAGGGGAGAGGGGCTGCAGTCAGAGCACGGAAGAGGCAGGTGCACTCAAATTTAAAGAGACCTTCAAAAAACAAGAATTAGGAGATATACAGAAATAGGCAGATGAATTGAATCTGGGGAGGTCAGCAGCTGGAGATCAGAGCTGGGGACAAGTCTTTTCACTTGTCTTTTCATATTCTCCCATGATTTCCTTTCCTTCCTTAACTAGGTGTTCCATCAGGTCCAGGTGAGCTGATCATCACAGCTGTCTAGTGAAAGAGAGATGTAATGAGGCTCAGACATCACTATTAGAGTATTTAGTGCCTCAGAGACATATATTTCTGTTCTTTCAGGAGGAACAATTCAGAAGATCAGTGGAAGATGCCATCCCCATGCATTCTCCACATCCACCGCTTGGTCCAAGGAACCATAGTGGGTTTCATCCTTTAGTGACTGGAGATCGAGCTGGTCGCTCACAATGGGTGAGTTTCAACAACTTCTCCATTGCCTATCATGGAAGCATGGAGAGCTGAAAGTGTGCACATGGACCTGTGACATCTGTACTTAGTACAGAGCATTGACTGCCTGGATCATTCTGAATTAGGGCCTCATCCTGTTTGCAGGGTTGTGTCATTAAAGAGGAATCTTCAGAAAACAGTGTTGCAGCAATGGCACATCAGAACTTAGAAAAAAGCACAAACAAAACCTTTGCTCTCTGATAAATGTGCTTCAATCTTTCCCTTTTAGCTGCCTCATGAGATGAGTCGGTATCAGTGCGTTGAGCACTGTTAGTGAATACCAGAGCTGTAGAAGGGGTTATACATGTTGTGAAGTCCTGAAAGCAGTGGAGGTCTTTTAGAAAATAGAGTTGAAGGAGAGCTCTAAAATCAGTTCTGGAGCTCTGGTCTTACTCTGTTAACAGCAAAGAAACAATGTTAATATACTCTGGATAAATAATGATACTAAAGCCTAAGGTCAAAGGCCAAATATATAATTCAGTTTTAATTAGTTCTCCATATCAATAATGATAATTGGTGCAGATTGAAGAGAGACTTTCAAGTCCTGAATGACCTTCTCTCCATACAGAGGGCACCTGGACTTGTAGTTGACTATGGTGGTGGACATTCTTCTCATCAGCACCGACCCAAGGAGCCTGCACTCTCTGAGGTGGTGAGTTACCTCAGTTAAACAGTGCTGTTAGGCTGTAACTTTTTAACTTGGTGTTCTGAAGGGCGTACAATGACAAGTTGAAATAAAAAAGTCAGGAAAAAGCTGAGTATTGAAGAAAAATAGGCATATTTTTGTTGTGCATTCTCTTAGTGTCCACGTGCTGAAGTCCATAGCACACTGCTACAGCTCCTGTGAGTTCATCATGTTTGCTTCAAGGCTGCATGGTGAAGAGACAGTAGCAAAACCTGTATTTATGGCCAAGAGTTTTCTTGGATGATGGAGTTTTGCATGGTCAGTTAAAGGTGCCTAAAGGGGTCTGGCTCTTTGGAGGACTAGAAAATGTCCTGTCCTGGAGGTACCTGAAATCACTCACTGCTTTCAGATATCTTCATCAGTGCTATTTTTTTTACTTTATGGTGCTGCTCTGCACTGGAAGTTAGACACTGAGGTTTTGTTGCTGTTTTGTTTTTCCTTTTGCAGAGTTCCTGGCGACCAAATACAGCTCCAGGAAATGTGCAGCAGCCGTTTCGCCTCCAGCCCCTTCGCGGCCGGGCTGCAGCAGGGCTGCTACCAAAGCCTTCCCAGCAGAAGTGCCATGTACTGGAATGGAATCAGCAGTTTGCCCGTGGGGTGAGACTGTATTTCATTCTGAAAATAATAGCATTTTAGGGATAGTTTTATAATACTGCTTTAATACTGGAGTTACCAGAACTGTGTACTGCAGGCACAATGCTTTTATTTGAACTCTCCTTTTTCACTTCTCCTTAATTTTCAAGACATTGTCTTACCGGTCTAATGCCCAGTTCTTGATCACAGTGAGGAAAAATGTGGTGACTTATATTTTATAGTATAAAATCTCTCTGCATACAAAATTTCCTCCCTCTATGTAAATTTTCTGTTATGCAGAGAGGGAAGCAAACACCTGGTAAGGACCAGTGGAATATTTTCACTTACAAATCTTACAACTTTTCATCTTCATCTACAGCTACAAAGTAGCAAAAAACTCCTTTTTTTTTAGCCATTCCTCCTACTAAGTCACATTCAGAGAATGAGAGTCAAACATGATCTCGATATGTTTACCCTCACTTTCAAGTGATATTTGGACTTGTCTTCTGTTCTAGAAAAACATAATGTAATTGGTTTTGTGATATGAGTTCTGTGGGGTGGAAAATTTTGGAGTGGGACAGTGACCTGCTACCACTGGCTGGCAGACACTGTATGAGTAGCTCCCTTCTGCTCTGCATTTGCTCTGTGTTGGGATGATCACAATCCTTTGTCCAACAATTTGCTGGTATTGCTTATGTATACTCAAATTGTGGGTGATTTAATGGTTTATTTAATGCTCTCAACTGACAAAACAGCTTAATCAGGTGTCAGTTATGAGAACATGATGCAGAGCTCTGAGCCAGAGCATGCAGCATTTACAGGACTTGGTCTCTGGCAATGCCTTTGGGGACAAAGTCTCTTTGGGACCCTGATCCTCTGTTTGCATTTCATTCTGAAAGAGGACTAAACCTCCACTCAGATTGGGAAGCAGCATTTTGAATCCCCTTTGTGTAATAGATACCAAGTGATGTTCCTATTGGACTACTCTGGCTGCTCTGGGATGTGCTTTCCAGCTGTGAGAGCAGCACTGCTGCGGGACTTTGCAGAGTTCTGTCTAAGATCAGAGCTCTGCGGGGCTGCAGGCAGGGCTTGGTTTGCAGTGCTGTCTGTATCTCTGAGGGTGGCATTTTCAAGCAATCTTCATGTTGTCTTACCAATTAAAAGAAAGGGGTTTAGCACAGAAATGTTTTAACAAACAAATTGCAGGCCCCAAGTCAAGGAGCTGTTCCAGAAGTATTTGTGCTGCTAAATGTAGTCAGACCACGGCCAGTTCCATATGCTCAGGAGCTGGTTCTGCAAAACCTATGTCACCTGGTTAAAATGTTTTTGCAGGGGGAGAGAAGTGAGTTAAGGCTTCTGAATTCCGTGGAGTACGTGACTGGTGTATCCCCATATCAGCTGCCTGTCATTAGCCCTTGCGTGGTGCCGGTGCCACCGCCTCGCCGGCACAGAGGGGACAGGGGTGTCCCTGCAGGGAGAAGGGGGGTGCCCACAGGGAGACGATTTCGTCCCACCACTGCATCGAATGACACAGAGCAAATTTTAACAAAGGTAAGTTATCTCTGTCTGTGTACAGGTGTATTACCTTCCTCACTGGTGTGTTTGCCTAATGCTGAAAGGTGTGCATACCTAGTTTGCATAAAGAAAATGTATAACTATTAAAACATATAATTGCTGTGCATGCCCATGTAAACTAAAGCATTTGGTGTTTTTCATCAGTTGGGGAGAAAAAAGGTGCAGAACAAAAACCCATAGGACCTTCCACTTTAGTCAATCTGATCCTGTCTCTGGCCATAGCTGGCACCAGAGCTCCAGGGATTTTTGAAATGCCTCAAGTGTATGAACACTGCATGGGTTATACTCTGTCTCCAGCCAGTTTTGACTCCTGTAAATAAAATTGTAGGAACCCAGGATTTTGAGGGACAATATGGGTCATGAGACATGGTCCCTGCAATTTGGTGCTATTCAATGAAATGGATTTTCAGTTTGAAATATTTCCCTGCCCCCCTGCATCTCACAAACACTCCCAATTTAATCAGCCCAGAACCTGTCGTAAAAGCCTGGAAGCGTCAAGTGTGTGTTGCACAGCCATGAGCTTTTTGTTCCCCTCCTGTTGGAGCTGGAAGCTGAAGGCATTTCTGTGTGTTTCCTGCTGCAGAATTCTGGAGGGTTCCCCAAGTCCCCATTATGCAGCAATGCTGTTGTCACCATGGCCTACCTAGGAAAGAGTTTGCATTTATCTCACGATGATTACAGGGATGAAATCAAAGTCTATCAGCAGCACTGTGGAGGAGAAAACCTTTGTGTCTACAATGGCAAGCTGTTGGAAGGAGGTAAGGATAGAGTCAGAGTTCATATTGGTTCTGGCAACATCTTTTTTGGTTAAAACTTTGCTATGACACCAAAATTATTTCAGCTGAACTCAGTCAAGATACCTGGATCCAAGGATTTTTATACCATCTGCCTCCACACTAAAACTGGATCTACTGCTCCATGACTGAAAGTGAAGTTACAATTACTTCTGAAAATTATGGCAGAAGGAATTTAGAGAGCTAATTTAACAAAATACTGTAGCTTAGATTAATTTTCTATAGAAATGTATGGTTAATGGAGTAGTTGTAGCAGTAAACTATACTTAAATAGGATTTATCTGAGTTGCTAAAATACATCAGTACATGTTGCTTATTATTCCAGAAGGAAAAGTACATAGTGGGAGCCTAGTTTCATCTCTTTTATGTGAATGCAATTCCATCACACCAGTAAAAGGTGAATTGTGTTCTGGGAAACTATGCACATGAAATGGCTGGGAGGCTCTTGCCTCTCTTCTGCTGTAGCAGTGAGTGGCCAAACTGACAGGGTGCTCACCTGTCCTAGCTGTGCCCACCTTGGGTCCTGGGGCTGGGGAGAGCCAGGGCTGCGTGTGTGGAGGGGTAGAGTGTGACCAACTGATGAACAGAGCTGAGAACTCCAGTGGCTGGCCACAGAGGGCTGGGTGCTGTGCAGGTGAGACACAGCAATTGCTCAGGCTGACAGTGAAGTGTAATGTTTTTCTTTGAACCTTTTCTTTCTTTGATTGCAGAGACCTTCCAGTTCATCTCCAAGAGGCACCACGGTTTCCCCTTCAGCCTCACTTTTTTTCTCAACGGGATGCAAGTCCACAGGCTGAGCTGTTGCTGTGAGTACAAACATCAGAGGCGTTCCCGGCTGCGAGGCAGACACAGATACTTCAGGTTTCTCAATGTGGAGGGAGCATCTCCTTGCTACAGGTACAGAGATGAGTACACTTTGCTCACAGGGAGTTGGTTTTTAGAGAGTTTGTCACTTGTTCCTGTTTCATCTCTCTGGCTCCCCAGAGTTCTGTAGAACCTTCTCTGTTTATCAGCACCCCTTGGACTGTGGTTACCTGTCAGAGTCTCACCTCCTAGGGTGCCAGCACAGCCATTTTCCTGTGCCTGCTCAGTCTCCCTGTGTTGTGTTCATGGCATGGACAGTGTTGGTGCTGGCTCTGTCAGGGTGTTGGAGGTGGCTGAGCATGGGGCAGTGCCTGTAGGGTGTGGTTCATGTGCCACCTGTGTATCTCTGGCCCAAGTGGCAGTGAAACCAATATCAAGCTGTGGTTTTCAGAGGCTTTTTTATGCATAATTTATTTTTAAACAGCTCTGCCTCTGAGATGGGATTCTGCTGTGATACCTCCCCTTGGCTGCAGAATAAGGCAGCACTGAACCCCTTCCCCTCTTATTCTAGTGATTTCTGTTTTCCTGCCTCTTGTCAGTCCAGCTGACCTTATCTGGTGACTTAAAACCCATCTCTATTGACCTGATTTTCCCCATAAATGACAGCTAGTTTCACATCCCTTCAAGTCAGGTGCAACTGTGTTTGTTTCCTGCTCTGTGACACATATTGAATACCTTCTCTGGTTCCCAACCTAAGTAGGTTGTGAACGTTCAAATGAAGAGTCACTTGTAATAATTTTGGTTTTAATTTGTTTATATGTCATCACCTGTAAGTGCAGACAGCATTACTCTCCTTCAAGGAAGAACTGCATTTGTGTTAGGGGAGCTCTCTGGGATTTTGGGGTGCTTCTCCCTGTGAGTCACTGTGACAGTGCAGAGGCAAATGGGTATCTGGTTTTACTGCTGATAATGAGCTGAACCCACTATGTCTGCTGCCCTCCGTTGTTCCAGGAAGAAAAATGTGATACTTCCCAATCTGTGTTGTTTTATAGGTGCATTATTGCAATGGGCCTGGACAGAAAGCTATCCCCTCCCAAGAGAAAGATGGAGTGCCGTGTGGAGAAGCATGTGGATTCCTGGGGATATGCTCTGCACAGTGAGCCAAGTAACAGCAGTGTTGAACAGAAATCAGTGAAAAATTCAATGATAGTTGTCTTACCATCTCATGAAGCAAGTGTGGAAACTGCTGAGGAAAAACTGGAGACTGGAGAGGAGTACGGAGAAGAAGAAATGACAAACCAATCTGGTCATGAGAGTGAAGATAGTCAGGAAGACATCAGTAAAAATGGTACAGTATTCCCAAACATGAGTGGGGGATGAGAAATGGGAGAGTATGATTCTGAAGAAGGTATGTGATTACGGGCCTCTGACTTTGCCTGGGGCTTAAGAAATGTGGTGATGCCTGTGGCTGGGCTCCTTTCAGCTATGCAACAGGATGAGATGGTTTGCAAGAGGCAAGCGAGTAAGGAAGGGTGGTGAGGCCCTGGTACAGGTTGCCCAGAGAAGCTGTGGCTGCCCCATCCCTGGAAGTGACAAGGCCAGGTTGGAGGGGGCTTGGGGCAACCTGGTCTAGTGGAAGATGTTCTTTTCCATGGAGAAGGCATTCAGCTCAGCCTCTCCCTGCACTTCCTTATTGTAGTCTTCTTCAGAGGCAGTTACATTTAGAGAGAGATTTTAACTCCTACTTCCTATTCCTATTTTTGCTTTCACAGTTCTGCGGTGTGACTGCTCAACTGCCTTGTTAGTCCCTCCAGATGTATGTTTGGGATTAATCAGGCCTTTGTCCTTCAGGAGGATCTTCCCTTCTGAGAGTTACCTAAGGAGTCCTCACTGCCAACACTGCAGTTGGAATCTCAATTGATTTTTAATACAGAAAATAAATCTCCTTATTCCCTTAGTTGTCATTGTCTGGTTAATTGTTTATTAGCCTAATTGGTTCTGCATCAGGAACTCTTCATTTCTGCCCTTGGCATTCTGTCCCTTCAGTATATTAAAAGCCCTTATGGAAAGAAAGGAGGTGAGGAATGATGGCCACAAGGGACAGCTGGTGTGGCAGCAGTGACAGTTGCCTGCACAGGGCAGGTGTCTTCCCTTGCTGCTGTGGGTGCAGGGAGCCCCTGATAGCAGCAGAATGACTGGATTTTAGGTGGGAATCACTGTCATCTCTTGTGCTGGTGCCTGGGATGTGGATGGTGCAGCTTTGGCATGGAAGGGGAGCATTCTTTAATGCACCTCTACCTACAGATCAGAGCAAAGTTATCTATCAGATGTCACAGCTTGTCAGGCGAGTGCCTGGCTGAAATCCAGACATATGGATGTAAGAGTGGTAATTCTGTGCAATCTTCATTTGTACTGGGATTTCTCCTGGGCCTGAAGGAGCACTTCAAAGCAGTGTTATAAAAGCGTGCCTCTGCAGTGCCCTTTGGCTGGGTTTAATTAGATTCATTGAGTTTTTAAGACACTTCTTTGCTATTTAGCCATCTCAATCCACATTTATCATGCTTTGGACTACAATATATTACCTTTCTCCAGCTCTCTTTATTGCTTGTAGTTTTTTTCACCACAACCAGTTTTCCTCCTGTAATAAGAGACTCTTGCATTTAATTTCTGAGTTTGCCCAGCTTTTAATTTTTCTAGTTCTTTCCATGGCTAATGATTTTGTTTGGTTTTGTTTTAATGCATTAATCATACTCAGTGCATCAATCAGTAGTTTTGCTGCATTTTTACAACTCTATGAAGAACAGGATGCTTTTTTATGATAATGTGCTCTTAAGATTCCTATCTGTGGTCTTATATTTGCTCAGTCTTTTTAAAGTCATGAGAGAATCTAAGGGCAGAAGGAGATTAATGAAGTTAACCTCTGTCTGCTTAAAAAGAACTTCATTAGTTGTGAATTCTGTTTTCTGTCTCGCAGTGCAATTCTTCTATTTTAGGGTATGATGAAGATTTTGAAGCAGATGAAGAAGTTAATGAAGAGGGACAGACTGCTGATCAAACAAATGGAATGTCAGAGTCATCTTCAGATGATAAAAACCATAATTTAGACTATGGAAAGGAGAGTGGAACCTCACTGCAGAAGGCACTGCAGGCCTCTGACAGTGAGAAAGATGAAAGTGATGGATATTCTGACAGGGACTCTGAGAATAATCAACAAGGTTAGTTTTGTTCGTAATGAGGCTTAGAGAAGCTGACCTGATGCATATTTTACAGTGTATGTGTCCATTATGTATGGTGAGTCTGCATGGACATTCCTACTGACAAGGTAATGAACAGCTGTTTTATTTGTTTTTAATTCTACATCTGCCACTGAACTGCAGACAGCCCCCTGGAAGTGGGAGCGTGGGCTTTTTGCTGAGCTGTTTAGGTGCTGAAATGGAGATGGAGGCAGGTTGGCAGGGCAGCCCTCCATGTCAGTGGGACTCATACCACGAGAAGCTGTGACCCCTTTCACCTTCTGAAGGGTCCCAGGAAACCTGACAGACCACCCTGGGTTTTAGAAGTGCTGTCTGTAGTGGCCCTGAATATGGCCCTGATGTATCTGTCTGTGCCAGAGATCCAGAAACCCTTAGATTTTCTGAGGGGAAAGGTCTGGAGAGGAACTCCCTTGGATTTTCCCATGGTGGAGGACTGGGAGTCTTTAAACTGTGGCTCTAAGGTTTCTTGGTACAACATGTTTTTCTGAACATGCAGTTCTTCGTGGATTACAGTTCTGGCACTTATTCAGTCTGCCTGGATTCTTCTGCCTTGAGTTTCACCAATCTCTTCTTGAACCTGTGTGGACTATGGGCAGCAGCAAGCCTGAGCAGCAGTCAGCTCTGCTGTCAGCTCAGTGCTAGACGAAGGATTACTGCTTTTTTTCCCCTCAAACTTTCCATTTTTGAATTTAAATGATGATGTCTGTATGTTTTTTAGAGTAGACAGTGAACTTCATCTCCAGTTCGACCTGAATGGTTTACACATGGTTTTGGAGATCTTTCTAATATTCATTGAGTTAACAGGAGTGCACTGAAGATTGTTGCTATGGTTGAACTCTTTTTTATCAAACAGAGCTCAAGAATCTGTGATAAACTCTGTCTGAGTGACACGTAGAGGTGCTTTTGGGGGTGTGTTTCTGTGTGATTGATAGAGGTTAATTTCCATTATCAGAAGGTTAATTTCCATTAGAGGTTAATCTCCATTATCAGGAAAAAACCCCAAAAATGTTTAATGGATTTAATCATACATCTGGCCAATGTTCTTCTGTTGACACTTATTGGAATTTTGTCATGATATCCTCAGATGATGTAATTCAGAGATTGCTATTGGATGAAATTCTGTCCTTTGTGAGTGTCCAATGAATGCAGATGTTTAGTGACAAATACTAAACCAAAGTGCTGTTTGCTGTTTCCAGAGAGGAGACCTGCAGACTCTCTCTCATCCATCAGCACTCAGTGCAGCACTGAGGGTGACTCTCATGCTGAAACAATGACGAACAATGGCAAAGAAGAGTGTGATATCAAAAGGGCATCTGATAGCACAGCACATGCACAGTATGGAAATGGGAATGGGGAGAATAAACTGCTCAGAAGGGAGGAGAATCAGGAGACTTCTGCATTGGAAAAAAAAGGAATAGACAAAGCAGGAAAGGCAAAAACAGAAGATCTAGCAGCAAGGGAAGATACTGGAATTTTTCGTGAAAATATAATGGCAATCCAGAATCAAAGTCTTGAAGTTAATGTGGAACTGAAACAGGCTGTGTCAGGAGAAAGTAGCATGAATGATGAGGATGAACGTCTTCCAGTGCCTTGGGAAACCAGGGTGTTGAACATGGAGAATGTCAACAAAGAGTCTCCTCAGAGTGAGGAAGAAGGGGGTGAGTACAGCCCCTCTGCATAGCTCTGAGTGACTGGTGCATGTCACCATGTTCTCAGTCATGATGCAGCACAGGGAGTCGCTGGACTGTTTTCAGACTGCTGAAACACTCTGTGCTGCTGTAAGCCCAATAACCACTCAGAACATAACCTTGGCTTGGTGTTTCACTGCTTTCCAGTGTAAGGCTCTGCCCAAACATGAATTTTAAGCCATTTTAAACCAAACTGAGGTGGCTGGATGGCTTCTACTCTCCTTTTGTTCTTTAATGGTTTCTCTTTCTTGCTTCCTGTTTTCTTTGTGATAGTTTTTGAAGATTGCAAACCAGACCAGGAGGAAATGGCAAAGGCAACTGGAAATGATCATCCTGTGAATTCTGACCCTGAACCTGGTGATTCCCATGCCGGTGAGGAAGCAGAGAACGCAGCAAGTACAGAGCATGATGGCAGTGAAGGTGAGGCTGACTGTCAGTCAGGGAGAAGGATTAAATCTTATTAATCTGAAGTTTTTTACAGAAGTGTTTGTCCTTTCACTTTCCTTTGGCTATTAACCCTCCTTGTGCTTTTTTCTTTTCTAACTTGTATAGAATTGGGTGATGACTAGCTGGTTTGTGTAGTCATGCATAATTAATACTTTTTTGGCATTTAAATGATTCTAGGCAAAGAACCCAGGCCATGATAAACTATCTGTGAGTTAGGAAAATAGCCATGGAAAGCAGAAACATAGTGAGGTTCCCTGTGCTTCCATGTTGCATGGGACCTCCTCAGGAACTGCTTTGGTTCCCAAGTGTCAACCCTGTGTTATTCCCCAGCGTAATTAAAGAATCCATGGGAAGCAATTATCCATTTTATATGAACAGCTGAGTGTTCCCCCTGTGTGTGCATATTTTACATGAGCAATTTGCCGTCTATTTCTGACTTTCTGAGTGTCACTGTTAAGGTTACAGGTGTTTCACACACACACCTGCAGGCAGGAAGGGAGGGAAGCAGAGCAGGCAGGGCAGGCAAGAATGGCAAAGATGAAAGCTGGCCTTGCATCAACATTTTTTCTTAAGTTCATTATGCCAGATGCCAGGACAGCAGCATTAGAGACACAGTCAGAGCCCAGGGGTGTGATGAGAAGAAGCACAGCAAGTTTTCTTCTGCTCCCCATGCTGGTGTCCCTCATTGCTGGGCAGAGATAGGACCTTTAACACTAACCCTGTAAAACACATAACACTGACACACTGCTGAGTAAAACCAATGTTTGATTATTCCCTAACAGTACCGGACGGAAGTTTCTTGGCAGAAGGGAGGAGAAGCCTTGATGTGCAGGAGGCAACAGGACAAGAAGTACGAGAAGGGCAGCAGGCAGGGCAGAGGCAAGCCCTGGAGCAGGATGGTGCTGCTGTGGGAGGAGATGCTGGCAGTGAAGAGGCTGGAGGAGAAGGGGAATGGGAGAGGGATTTACTGCCCCAGGAAGAGAGAGGGTCTGCATTGGAGGAATCCACACCTGAGGAAGGCACCGTGGCAGAGGAGGATCCAAAAGGGAAGGTGTCACGAGAGAGTGTGGAGTCAAGAACAGAGGTGTCACCTGGGGAGCAGGAGGTGCTGTTGGAGAGGATGGAGAGCCAGGCAGCACTAGAAGAGCCGGCACCTGGGGGAGAGGGGCCAGCTGGGGCACTGCCGGGCTGGGAGACAGGCAGAGCCGTGTCTGAGGGGCAGGAGGGGACTGGGGGTGTCAGTGAGGAGGAGGAGGCTGTGGAGAAAGGCCTCGATGGAGTGGCAGGACTGTGGGCAGAGGAGGAGGTAGGTGAGGCAGTGTCGGAGGCAGGGGAGTCCCTGCAGGAGGGAGGGTCCTCAGGGAAGGGTGCTGTGGTGGGTACTGTGGCGGATGGAGAGGAGGCTGTGGAGGATGCCGACCTGGCAGAAGAAGGTATTGCTGGCGTTGTTGGCCCTGAAGGAGAAGAGACTGTTGAGGAAGTCAGTTCTCAAGGGGAGGAGGCTGTGGGGAAGCCTGGGGCTCTCCTGGAAGCATTAGGGGATATGGAAACAGGAGAAGCAATACCTGGTGGGGAAGGATTTGTAAAGCCAAATGAGTTTTCCCAGCTGAAAGTGTTAGAGGAAGAGCAGATGGAGATGGGGAAAGCTGCCACAGGAGCAACAGCATCTGAACATGGCCAGGTATGGAGGGTGGGAGGGAATGCTCTCCAGAGAGCGGAAGACATGATGGAGGTGCCAGTGGAGCCTGGCAAGGGTACTGTGCTGGAGGTGGCACCTGGGTTAGGGGCACTGGGGGGTGCTGGGGGCAACCCTGTCAGTGAAGGGTCATCTCAGGTGGAGGAGACCCCGGCAGTGCAGGAGGAGGAGGGTGCAGTGGAAGCACTTTGGAGTGGAAACCCATCTGTGGGCAGCAAAGCAGAGACAGAGAAAGCCATGGAGGAGCAACCTGACGGAGGGGTGGCGGGAGGGTCTGTGGAGGCAGCCACCCAGGGGTCGGGAGGTGGAGAGGAGGCCACAGGTGGAGCAGCAGGTCCAAGGGAGCCAGCAACTGGGATGGAGGGGTGGCTGAGGTATGGAAAAGAGAGAGGGAAGGAGAGGCCTTCTGGGGAGGGGCCGGTGGGTGAGGCGGCGGTGCTGGCCCTGGGGTTGGGTGTGAGCCGGGCAGGGGAGCCCGGGCTGGTGGCCATCGCCGTGGTGGGCAGCCAGGCCGAGCGAGGGGCTCCGGCTGAGGGACTGGCTGGGGAGCCAGTACTGGCCGAGGGGATGGCAGTGGCTGGGGGTGACGGGGTGGGCACAGGGACAGTGGCACAGGAGAGGGTGATAGGAGCAGTGCTGGAGGCACAAAGTGGGACAGGGGTGGCAGTGGCAGAGTCAGCCAAGGGAAGGGAGTCAGCCAGGGAGTCTGGGAGGGACGGAGTAGAGGTGGCTGATGGAGCTGTGGCTAATGGGCGAGGGTTGAACCAGGAGGCAGCACTGGGGTGTGAGGCAAGTTGGCCAGAGCCGGCGGGAGCCGAGGGCCAGGGAGAGGTGGAATGGGAGTGGGGCACAGTGAGTATTGTGTCCCCAGGGCACGGAGAAGCCCGTAGAGTGATGTCCCCTGGGGAACAGCCAACTGCAGAAACCTCCCCGAGCACCCCTGCCCTTGGGGATGGAGAAGTGGAGCCGACGGGAAGAGAGTCTGCAGGAGGCGAAGGGCTGTGCCTGGGCACCCATCCACAGCTGGCAGCTCCCGGGACAGGGGCAGTGGAGGGCAAGGATGGGCAGCAGGAGGGGATGGAGCAGGCGCGAGTGAAAATAGAGGGAGAACAGCAGGGCCCCTGTGAAAACACGAGAGAGAGCAAGGTAGTGGGTGTCTTGGCAAGTGCAGGGAGCTCTGCTGGGGCCAGGCAACAGAGGAAGGACAGTCCTGTCGGAGGGAGCCCAGGAGACGCTGACGTGGGCGAGGGGAGCCACAGACCCCATCAGGTGAGTCCTGCGTGGGTCTTGGGTCGGTCACTGCCCCCAGGCTGATCCCTATCAGAGGCAGAGGATGCACCACCATCCCATTCCTTATCCATTGCTTAAGTGTCTGCTGCTGGTAGCTGGGACAAAGGATGATAAATCCTTTTGGGTGGCGGCTGCATGCATTCTTTCCTGTTCCCAAATTCCAGTGCAAGCCACTTTGCTGTGGCATTAATTCTTGCAGCCCCTCCGCCCTCTCTCCCCTCTGGCTGTGCGGAGCAGCTCCCCCACCCAGCTTGCCATAGACTCTGGTGGCACTGGGTGAGCCCTGGCAGCACCTGTGGGCTCTGGAGCACCAGGTCAGCATCAGCACTTGGCTTTGCTGTTACTCTGGCCTCTGCTTGTAGGAGATGTCACAGCAATCCCTCAATAGCTCCAAATTAAGAATGTTTCCTGTAACATTTGCTCATTGTTCCGTAGGATTGTGCAAACCCAGACCCAATCATCGTATCCGCAGAACAGGCCCAGGATGGGGAAGAAACTCTGCTCTGAGCTTTTTCAGCAGCTCCTCAGTGCTGTGTCCTGCAACATTCACACAATTAGCTGTGAGTTTGTGCCAGCTGGGATGTCACTCCTCTGTTTACTCCATGAGTACCACAACCACCTGTCACATTTCACTGTAGCAGCTCCTCAGTGTGCAGCAGACAACTGAAACAAGCCTGTGTTTGCCAGTCCAGGAAACAGTGCTGCATCAGAATTATGAAGACAGTAATCACCAGGATTGTTCCATAGCAGTCATGCTTGTTTTTCCGAAAAACCAGAGGAATACTGGACTGGCTGAACTTCCCCTCCTCCCCCATGCATCACTTGCTCCTGCAGGCGGGCAGGAGGATGAGGGCAGATGTGCTGTCTATGTTTGCCTGTACAGGGTGCCCATGTCTGAGTGTATCTGTCATTTTTTGGGGTGTCTTTGCTTTTCTGAGCTGCAGCCTTTTGTCAGTCAGGCTGTGTCCTCACTGCTGTGCATGGGGCACTTTTGCATGTCATTGCTCTGATTCTGGTAAGATCATCCAGGGGTGTTCAGCAGAGATGCAATGGCAGGATCAGGGACGAAGGAGGCCTCACATGAGTGTTTTAGCCTGGGGACTTCCCCACCTCAGGTTAGGGGAGGGTAGCTCTCCTGCATGCACAGTGCCCTGTGTGCTGGGGGGCATGGGGGGCTTCTCTCTCAGGGATCCATGCTTGCTGTTGGCCACACTTCAGGGTATTCTTGGCATTTTGAAATGTTGAAAGTTGTTAAATCAGAACAATTCTAACAAGTACTTGTAAATGCATAAAGCCTGGCCTTTTGCTTTTGCTGATGTCAGTCAGGAGTGACTTCCTGGCCCATGGAGCCTGGGCTGAGGCTGCAAGAGGGTGGTCAGTGTAGAGCTGTCTCAGCTTGGCAGTGGCTGCCCATCTCTGCTGCCTGAGGCTCCTCTCAGCTCTCCTGTACCTCCATGGGCCCACCAAGACCCTTCTGAGCCAGGCACCTGGGGCTGGGTGTGCAGCAGCCTCTAGGCAATGCTTGGTGGGTGCAGGAGACTCAGCTCCACACAGTAGGAACTGTAATTGCATTTCAAGTAGGGAAATGAGGCTGAAATTAGTAGAATTTTGAGTGGCTTGGTTCTGTGAGTCACTTCAGATCAATATGCCTGAGAGTGGAAACTCAAATGTGATCAAGTGGTTGCTGTGTTTCCTCCTGTACTAGAGTCAGTTGCATTTGTATGTGCAGTCTGTGTATATTCCTGATAAGGACCATCTCAGGACAGTGTGTTTTCTGTGTACATACCCAGACATGCACATTCACTTGGGTCTATTAAACACTTGTACCAGTCTGTGCAGCTCCTTCAATTTTTGCTAATGGTTTAACTGTAGGAATAACCCCTGCCTGTGCAGCAGGACCTGGGCTGTGGTGCCTGTCTGTTTGCCAAAGGACTGACTGATGTTGGTCTGAGTGTGCTGCTAAAGCTGCCTTGGGCAGGTACCCACACAGAGCTCATGCCTGGGGCTGTGGCATGGCTGCACCTGAGCGTTTGGACAAATGGGTGGCAATTCAAGGTGAGCAAAGGCAAATGGGGGTGCAGGGATTTGCCTTAGCAGGGATTCCTGGGAGCCCCTTCAGAGCTGCAGGAGACCCAGGTCATCTGAAAAGGCCCTGGTGAACAGGACAGTGTGATTGTAAGGAAATGGAATGCTGACAGTTCATTATTTAACATTCTTGAAATACTTATAAATGTACTTATAAATGGCACTTGTGCATGTGGTTGTAACAACTGGGGGAAGGAATCCTGTGGTTAGGAACACATATGTGGACTTTCAGAACATTAGTGTCCCTGTCATCTGAGCAGGCAGAAATTTGGTAATAAGAAAAACCATGGAAAAGGATAATTGTGTAGGTTTGGAAGTGTTTCCCTTGGTCCTTTCTGTTCTTCTATCTGATGCTAATTAGTAATTAACTTCAAAGTGAAAAGTAGGTGGCACTTGGGGAAAAACAAGATGTGCAGCAGAAAAAAGCCCCCCAACTAATTATTAAAGTGAGCATATGTGAGCAAAGCAAACTATCAAACAGTGTTGCCACTGGCATAACTCATTCTTGGCTCATCAGGAAGGCTTTTGGAACTCCCTGAACTGCCAGGTGTTCTCAATTGCCTGTCACTGGCTGCTGATGGTTGTGCCTCAGATGTGTCTCGCACAGCTGGAA
This sequence comes from Platyrinchus mystaceus, assembly GCA_035041135.1. NCBI lineage: Eukaryota > Metazoa > Chordata > Aves > Passeriformes > Tyrannidae > Platyrinchus > Platyrinchus mystaceus. The sequence goes on from JAWWLV010000005.1 coordinate 217,444, forward strand.
CCTGGTGACATCCCACAGGCTGAAGAGATGCATTTCACCAGTTCAAACCCATGCCAGCTGTGCAATGTGGACACAGCATGGGAAGGTTTGAAGTCGCGCTCCTGGAACTGGGCACCAAGCCCTGGCATTGCTGGAAGGGAGGTGGGATGGTGGCTTACAGACACTGCCTGGGATGCTGGTGGTGGGCAGTGCCTGATGGGCAGCACCGTATGGGTGGTGCATCCGTCTGTCTGAAACAAGGGCTGCAAGGTGACTTTCCTGGCTGGGAATTGCCTGAGGGGTTTTGGGGTTCAGCCGTGCAAACCAGGCATGACCAACCCCTTGGCCTGCCTGGTAGGGCTGTGCCAGCCCAGCCTCTGAGACAGCTGGCCATGCTGTGCTGGCTGTCCTGTCCTGTGCTGTGCTGGCTGTCTGGTCCTGTGCCGTGCTGGCTGTCCTGTCCTGTCCTGTGCTGTGCCAGGCTGGTGGACATGTGCTGCAGGAATGTCAGGTTCACTCCTGCCTGCAGTCCAAGCCCTTGTCTGGTTGGACTCCATATTATTTTAATTATTTTAATCTAGATCATCTGTTTTAATCCATTGCTGATAATCTAGGTAAGATATTGCGGATATGTTAATTTAAAATATCACTACAGTTGCCGGGCACTGGCAGGTCTCCAAAGCAGGGTAAGAATCCTCGGACTGTCTCATTCTTGGTAAATATTTTGATGTGCTGGGATCCTCGGGCTTCTCTGGGAACAGCACAGACTACTTGCACTCCCACAAACAGCTTTGGAGCATGTTCTACTCATTAATTTACATTTTTCAGAGTTTTTGTTTGTAATACTAACTGATCACTCCTATGAAACATGTTTTTCCCCTAAGCCTGATGTTCCTTCTATAGAGACCAATTATCTATGACATTGTTTTCTTTAAGGGAGCAGTAATTTTAATTACTAGCAAAATTATTTGCAAGCAGGTGGCTTTGTAAAGAGCTTTTTAAACTATAGGACTTTCACTTTCTGGAATTTTTTTGTTGTTTCCTTGTGACACGTTCCGAGGAGGTACTCACAGATGACACAGCAGCTCAGGTATCTGTGAGTACACTGAGGTATTAGTGCACATGAAGTCTGCTCCCTTGCTCCATTTTTGGTTCTCTAACAGAGTTCAGTTTCTGATTTTCAGGCCCAGTTGCTGAGTCACTAAATGCAGAGTCACTGCTTGGTTGCTTTAAGTAAGGGAGAAAGACAGAGTGCAGAGATATTTGTAAGAAAAAAATTCCTGTTGAAAAAGAAGCATAGAGCTGGAACTGAGATTTCAGATATGAAAATGGATCCCTTCTGCCCTGTTGGTCTTTCTGGCCACTGTGAATATGAAGGAATGAGATCTAATCTCTGTTCACCCTCCTTCATCAGCTGGTGCTTCCGTGGCTGTACCAGATGGAACATCTGGCCAGTTAGGGTCAGGTAGGGAATTTTCATCAGCATCCAGATGCACCTTCTCCCTTCTGCTCTGCACCTCTTCCCTCACAGAATGCCAACTGCTTACCCTGCTTGTACTTCTAGAAAGAACACAGCAGATTTCCTCCAGCTGCAGACAAATCTGGATGTTGTTTTCTTGTGGTTGATGGGAGGGACCTTAAAAGCTCCTCTTGTTCCAACTCCCTTCATGGAAATATCCCAACTTATGAGGGCTGGGAAGACTGCAGACAGGGTCCAGCAGGTCCCCTTGTGAGCCCCATTCCAGGCTTTGCTATGTGTTTATCCCAACACTTCATTATCCCAGCAGCTGCTGGTATAAATTGAACTGCACCTGGGACATGAGCCCAGCGGAGCAGAGGTAACCACTGGCTGATACCAGGGGCCAGAGGTGGGAGAGCTGTAACAGAGCTGCACTTAGAGCTTGGTTTTCCTTCTCCCCCATTCAACTTTTCAGCAAGTGAAACACAACAAATGAAAAACCACCTCTAAGGCTTGCTAAGTGAAATCCTCCCCAGTTTTATTGCTTCAGGACTGTGGAATTAACAGCAGGCATGGCAGCAGAGCATTGGGAGAGCCCACCACACAGTCACAGCTCACGTCTCTCGCACTGCTCGAGGCCTTATCACAGACCTGCTTCAGGGATCACGGTTGTAGGAACACAACATCCTCAATAACACCCACAGAGCTCTGCCCAGCAGTGGTGAGTTCTGACTCCCACTCTGCCTTGGCATACATACAGGATTACAGATGGTTTGCTAATTTTAAAAAAGATTCCAGAAAATAACAGCACAATTAACTCTGTAATTGCTTGTAGAAGAATAGTTTAATTTCTCCTGCCCTGCCTCTATTCTCTTTTTTAATTCCCCGTGCTCAGTCACTACTACAGGGCCTTTTTGTGGCACTGAGTGCCCATTGCAATGGCACCCTGACACAGGTTTGCTTCAAGTCGAAAATGCCACTTTGCACTGTGTTAATGTTATCATGTTTGTGACACAATTTTACACAACTTCCTTCTCATTTGAAGTTTGTTTTGGAGTTCCTGTATTGCTTTTTGTAAGGAAACAACTGAAGGAAAGCTTACACTCTTCGGGGAAAAACAATCCCTCAAACCAAACCAAGTGGATAAGAAAACGTGGATGCCTGGAGGAGTTGATGGAAGATGGGCACCCAGATATGTCCATATTCTCAGTGTGCAGGAGAGCACAGAAGGGGCAGAGCCATGACAAACTGCAGTCAGGGCAGCTGTGCTGAGGAGCTGGGCCAACCCATGGAGCAGGGAATGGGACACAGGATGTGTCTGGGGCTGTGGAGAACTCCAAACCAGGTCTGGCTCAGCAGTTGGGAGCAGGAATAACCAAGCTCCCATGGTGGGTGGATGGAGGTGAGGCTGACAGGCTGCTCCTTGTCTTGATGAGGATGGGGCTGGAAATTCCTGGGCACCTCCCAGCCAGGGTGGGCTGACAGCTCCCTGCCTCAGGGCTGTCCAAACTGAGAGCAATCTACCTCAGAGCTCTGGAATATAACTGATGTTTCTTTACTTTCATCTCATCGTGTTACCAATGCCCAAGATGAAAGTGCAGCATTCCTTGTGGGCAATCCTGTTTTAAAGAACAGCAGCACACCACCAAAACCCAGCCCTTGAGCAGGTCAGCAGAGGGGAATGCTAAAGCAGAACGCAGGATGGGGATATTTGCCATCAACACTAAAGCTGTTCAGGGATCTTGGTGTGACACTCGGGGTTTGGTGGTGCAGCGAGGGCTGCGGATCGATGGCCGGGCTGGCAGCAGGCGAACAGTCCCTCCCTCAGCTGCTCTCCTCGAAGCTGCCACTGCTGCCACACGAGTGGAACCTCATGGTGCTCAAGGGGTCCGACACGTACCCTGCAAGGTGCAGAGAGAGGGTCAACTGTAGCTCAGCACAGCAGTGGTGCTCCTGTCCCCCCTCCATGCACTGCTGATGGCAGCAGAACAACTTGTTGTGGCAGGGGACCCCTCTGCATTAACTCACCATTTTTGTCGACTGGGGGGTACTGGAAGTTCCTTCTCATGTCATCCAGAGACAGGCCCTGAGAAAGGGGTTGCCCAGTGCTGCAAATTAAACAAGAGGTGTCAGTTTAGGTAAGACTGATGAAGGCTACAGGAGCTTTCTCTCCAGAGTGGGAGGAAAGGACAGTACCACGAGACATCAGTGTGGGGCCTGACCACAGCAGTTCAGTAAACAGAAAGCAAGAAAAAGTCATGAAGCAAGACCAGGACCCACAGGCACAGTGGCACTTGGTTACCTTCTCAGAATAACTGCCCTCAAACTGCCCCGTTTGGGGCCTCACAACTCTCTCTGCATTACCATCATGGAAGCAATTCCAGGCATCAGTCCAGGGTCATTGCCATGTATTTTATGTGTCACTGCTAAAAGGGTTCTGCAAATAAGTTTCTCTGGTGAGGAAGATTGTGGAATTATCTTCCAGTCATGAACCGAACCCACTGTCCTGCTGACAGGTGGTTTATTCCTGATCTCTGTAATAGGCACAGGTGACGCCACAGGTCTGGCAGAGCTCTCTCCTGGTCCTGCCACAACACCTTGCAGCAGCACAGCCTCCTTGCTTCAGTCACCTAAGTCTGAGTCTTTCAGAGCCCCTCTCCCACCCCGGGTGGCTCATACGCACCCCTCTGACCAGACAGCGTAGGCTCGAGCGTTGAGGGCGTATTCCAACTCGAACCGACTGCGCAGCGCGGCGACGTGGCTGCGGCCAGGACCTCCCCGGGCCACAAGGCAGTCCGAGGATGAGGAGGGAGACAGGGACCCGCTGCTGTTGCTGGAGGCTGGAGACATTAACTGGATTTAAAAAAAAAAAAAGTACAGTTATTGCATATTTCTGAGTCCTTCCTCATCTCTCTCTCATAAGCTGTCCCCCACTTTTCCTTGGACTTTTCCAGCAGCTACAAAGCCAATGCTGTCTTCAGCTGCTGGCACTGTCCCTTTCCCCACTCATACTCCCATCTGCTTGTACACACACAGACCCCCCCACGCTGGGAATCAGGTCCTTACCTCTATATTGCACAGACACTCCTCTAACTTTGTGACAACTTCTGAGAACTCTGGTCTCCCCTGGGAACACAACAGGAAAAGCAGAGCTAGGTTAAAAATGGAAAGGGGCAGATCTGCTGTGAATAGACTGACACAGAGGGACAGGATTTCTCTCAATTTCATGGCATTGCTGCCAGTCTGTTTGGGAATCTGATGAGAACTGCAAGTTCAGTGCTGAGCTACGAAACGAAGAGGTCTGTGTATAACAACTTCAACTGCAATTAATCTCTTTTTCTGTAACAATTACATTTGACCTAATAATGACTAGATCATAAGATTACAAAAATGCTATTAATAAATTCTTGCCTCTGCTCTTTATGTTGGCTTCCTCTTTGCCCATGAATAGGACTTCGGACACAGCAACAGCAGAGATGAGCAGCAGACAAACTGCCTGTGTGGTCGTCCTCCTCCTCCTCCCCTCATCCGTGTACCTGCACGCCCCCACAGCTGCTCCCCACTGCCTGCCCAGCCCATTCCTGTACAAGTGTGTCCATCTTTGTGTGCTTCAAGTGGCACAGAGGTTTGTGGAGGCCACACTTGGGACAGGATCAGGCAAGTGAGGGGAATGACAAGTAGCCCTCCGTTCCTGCCTCTCTGTGTTCTGTCCCCACTCACAGTTTAGCCTTCCCGGGAAGCTCAGGTGTGACTGAAGCAGTACCTAGGGCTCTGCTTGACAGCGGAGGGCTGGGAATACCTTAATGAGGTAACTGCTAAATAAGCTACTCATGCCCATCACCGCCTTGTCCTCTCAACAGAACCACCTGCAAGAGGTAGGCTCTATTTAAGGGCTTTTTGGGCCAAAGCCCTGCAGCCCTCCCAGCAGCCCTCCAGTCCAGGAGTGACAGCAGCCCTGCCATCCATGAAGGAAAGTTTAATAAAGAACAAAAGCAAAAACCTTTAATTAAGATCATTTTAACAACTTTTTGCTCACATCTTGTGCAAAGTACTGGCCATCCATGGGGTGACTGTGCTATCAATTTCTTTATATTTCTGTCATGAAACTCTAAAACATTGGCAAGATGAAGTGATGTTGGAGTGTCATTGATGGGTAACAAAGTGCACTGG
>JAWWLV010000005.1:223151-241010 GCA_035041135.1 Platyrinchus mystaceus
TTCTGTCATGAAACTCTAAAACATTGGCAAGATGAAGTGATGTTGGAGTGTCATTGATGGGTAACAAAGTGCACTGGGACTCTGAAAAGATGGTTTTGGTGCTAAGTGGGCTGTGGGAATGCTGACAAGACACAGAGACAGCATCCATCTTTGTGCTTGCTTAAGTCAACACTTGAATATAACATCTTATTAATAAATTTAAACTGAATGTGTGTTACATGCTGTCATTAGCAGTTATATACAAAAGTCTGAGAGCATCAAGGAGTTTTCTACTCACACTGTAACTCAAGTCATAATCAAAGTCATGTGATTAATTAGGTTTCATTGAATGGCTAAATGTCAATTTACTTTCCTCCTTAATTCACCAACTCTCCTGTATTTCCTGACACATCCCTGTGTCTGAGGGCTTTCTGCAGGGACCCTTCCCACGGAAACTGGGATTCTGGGGAGGGTCAGCCAGAGCAGACATGCCTGTTTTCCCACTGACAGAGGCACTCACCTCAGGACAGGCGTTCCAGCCCCTCATCAGCAGGGCAGAGATGGGCTTGGGGATGGAGTAGCCGATGGGTGGGCGGATGTGGTGATAGGCCATGTCTGCTGCCGCCGCTGCTGCAAGGAACAGCCCACAGAGACCCATTAGTGCCCACACTCACACGGGTCCTGGGAACACACCTGCTCACTGCTGAGACACCTGGCAGGCACAGGAACACTGAGCCATCCAATCTGCGGATAAAGGCATGGAGGTTAAAGGAGGCTTTTCCAGTCAGACTGAGAGCAGAGTGAGCTGCCCATCCCCATGGCCTCAGGCCCACCTTCAGCCACCGGACAGACAGCAGTGGGGGTCTCATTGCCAGAGGGGTCTGAGCTCTCCCTCCTTACCTGTGCTGTCTCTGACCACATCCTGCAGCACTCTTGACCTCTAATACTTCCTTTCAGACATCAGGGGGTCAGAATCTCAGGGGTGCCAAGTGCAGCCCTGGAAAGGTCACTCTGCTCTTGGTACCCCTCATAGTTTTTGGGTGCTCTCTTGAGGTACACGAGGACAAGTACCAAGGAATGCCTTTGCAATCCCAACACCCACATGAGAGACAAAAAAACCTGCAGTCAGAGTGACTTGTTCCTAATCCTAGACCTGGATAAGGAATTGTAGATTATGTAGATCTGCAGTGAGTAATATACATTATTACAATGGGATATTTCTGTGCTTTTCACCAAATGCTGTACCTAACACACTTCAGTAAACAATTGGTTAAAATTACACAGTGTAGCTACTTCTCCAGTTCAGAGAAATTTAAAATACTAATTCATTGAGCATCTTACCTGGTTTCAGGTGAGCAAATGGAATTTCCCCTGTTAACAGCTCCCAGAGGCACAGAGCGTAGCTGAAGACGTCAGCTTTGATGGTGTACCTCGTGCACTGGGTGAACACCTCAGGGGCCATCCAGCGCAGGTTCTGTGCACCAGGAAACAGCAGGCACACATTAGCAGTGTCTGCCTCCTCACACATGCATCTATTCCTGTCTTTGGATGTTTGTTTTCCTCTGTTTTCTTATTTCCTGCCTTGGTCACTCCATAAAATAACTGGTAATTTCCCAGGAAAAATTTTTACCTGGCTTGCAAAATCTAGTGTGTTACTGCACGTGATATGTAACTGCATTAGCTTGGTGCTGTCTCAGCCCTGTACAGCCAGGCTGAGCAGACTTTAAACATGAGAGTAGGGTGAGAATAAAAGAAGAACCCCAGCCTCCAGGCCTTCAGACCACATCATAAGGTCTGAGAGATAAATATATATATATATGTATACATATGAATATATGCCAGATAATAGTAATTAACTGCTTCAGCCAGGAGAAGCAAAAGCTGTATTGGGCTGAGGCTTTGCTCTCTTGCAGTTTTGCCCCTCCCTGCAGACCCCTAATTCTGAGGCTGCTTCACAAGGAACCTCTCCCTGGGGCGATGGGTTCGGGGTGATTTTCAGGTTCCTTGTGCCTTGGTTTCTTTACTCTGCATCCTTCACAGGACAGGACAGTCCTCCTCAGGTCAGTCTTTCTCAGGACAGCCTGTCTCAGGACAGCCCTTCTGAAGACAGATCTTCTCAGTGGGATGTCACTAAGGCCTGGCAGGACCTGGGTCTGAGCAGCAACCGTTGCTCCTCACACAGTAAGTGCCACTACAGGGCATAAAGTGCTGATTGCAAGCCCTGGTGTAGTATTACCCATCCTTTGGCATCGCCCATCCCACCCTATATTAGTAGTTAGGATGATGTGAACATTCCTGGCCATGGAGTGACACACGGGACACATCTGGACTCAAACCCATGAAGACAACAACAACTGTCTTGTAAATCTGACTGTGAGCAACAGGCTGTTGCGGACAAAAGAACTGTGAAATAAGGGAATCAGTGTTGAGGAACTGATTCCCTGTTAGAAAAATAAATCACCTGCCAACAAATGTGTGTGAGAGTTGGGAAGGGTGGATTAAAATTCACTCTTTAGAAAGGAATCGGGGCAATAGACCTCCCAAGACAACCTTGTGAAACATTGTTTTCTGTTGAAGATGTTATATATTCCCTCATCTCTGCTATTAAAGACACTTAAAGGAAAAAAATAAAGCCAAAACAGAGAAACATTGAGATGAAACACTATAGCAGTCCATCTTTTCCAATAAACATATTTCCCATGTCACTTTCTCCTAAACTGGGTTTGCCTGTATATTTGATATTAATTACTTGGAACAAAACAAGAAACAAACCCCAGGTTGTTTTGTCATGTTGTCTTCATCCAGGGATTGCAGAAATCGAGATTCTGAAACAGAACAAGAAAAATAATTACTGTCAGGCCAATACAAACACACACCTTGTTATACAAAAGCTCCGTATTCAGTGCAATCCTACAGGATTGTTTCAGCCAGCACATGTTTAGTTTTAGAGAATTTGGGGTTAATTTATAAATGTTTCACAAAAATTCCTTACCTCCAAAATCAGCAACTACAGCATGTCCATCCTCATACAGGAGAATATTGTGACTGGGGGAAAAAAAAACCATGGGTAATTGTATGATAGTGTCTAAAAAATGGTGAAAATGTTACAGTTTGTCATAGTTACACTCTTGAGGAGTTCAAATTACCTGCATAGGTAGTTAAATGTCTATAGCTACATCTTGTATTTATTGTTAGAAAGTGCATGTTAACTCTGAGAGGCAAAGCCAAAGCTTCAGAAGGTCAGCTTTTAATCAATACCAGAGCAGAACAGCTTCTGTAATTAGTTATAGACCAAGTCTAACAGTTTTATTAAGTAAGTGCAGTTAATCTCAGTGAAGTGACAAAGATGATATTTGAATATAAGCACAGTGATGGCCTTCAAGTAAAACTGCATGGATTGATTTTTTTCTCTTCTAAGGCTTAGGTAGGTGTAAATTCATGGTGGTAAACCCTAATTTATGATGGTGTATAGAAGGGAAGAAGCAGATCCGAAGAGTCCATATAGAATAGATCATGAACACAAAATATCTTCTGCCTATTGCAAAGCGTCCTTTAGCAGGGAAAGTGTATATAGAATCTATTGAAAACTGATTTATTGATTCAAGGACATTACAGCAACTCATTTAATTTTCAGCAGAGAACACACAAGAGGAAGTAGAAAAAAGACCATTTCATAAAACCATAGATTAACAGAATCATTAAGGTTGGAAAAGACTTCCAAGATCACAGAGTCAAACCTTTGACCAATAGTCCAACCTTTGACCAAGGCTTTTAAAAATCAGCAACACAAACACAGGTTTTCAAACATGGGGAAAGACTCACAGGATGCCTTAGCTAGGTCACAAGCTTCCAGTACCTCTTGGGATGAAAGTTTCCCTACCCCAGTCACTACGCCTTCATGGCCCAGGGCAGTGGTCACAGCACCAAGCCTGACACTTCAAGAAGCATTTGGATGATACTCTCAGGCACCTGGTGTGACTCTTGGGGATGGTCCTGTGCAGGGCCAGCAGCTGGACTCGATAATCCTTGTGAGTCCCTTCCAACTTGGCATATTCTGTGATTCTGTGAATCTGCTTTGGAAGGGCTGAGCAAATCACAAGGAATGCAGGAATGTGGACACAATGCTGCTGACAGGATATTTATCAAATGCTGACTGATCCAAGTAAATTCATAAGAGTGAAAAGTGTATGTAAAAAAGAAATGAAAAATTTGGCCAGGGCTTACATGGGGAGAAAAAAAATGGAAATGATACTGATGGTCTCAACAAAAAGCACAACTTGCTCATATTAGAGCTGCAGACAGAAACAAGAACAGTCAACTGAGGAACACAAATTTCACCAGATAACAGTTTTAGGAGAGAAAAAATTTAAGCTCTCCCAAGCAGGACTTCCACAAATCACTGTCTTTAAGATTTCTAGCTTCACCTACAACCAACACTTGGGATGATAAATTTAATCATAAAAATGCAATTATGACTCTTTTGATTTATATTCAACCTGATTTTAGCTCCCTATGTACTCTCAATCAAAATATTGAAGTGATTTGAGTATGACATGGGGAATTGTTTTGAGATCCCCACCAGATGCCAAATGAATCAAACACAAAGCCGAACTAGAGAGACTCCTGAAGGCTGCACCCCGGGCTCAGTGTACGTACACCAAGTCAAACAAAGCTACAGACTTTGCTGTGGTCTTCACTCAAATTTGGCCTCTGTCAGTAGAGACAAGAAATATCCACAAGACTCAATGTGAATGAACTGCATTGAGCCCTAGCTTCAACTTCAGTCTTCTCCAGGATTGTGTAGATCTTGAATAAATCTAACTTGACAAGTCAAGGCATAATCAAGACCTGGATTGGCAGTTTTTATTGAGAAGCTGAGAAATCAATCGACAGGCCCTTTCTCCTCAGGGCATGCAACAGCCTTTTATAGACTCATAGAATCATTAAGGTTGGAAAAGATGGCCAGGATCATCGAGTCCAACCTGCGACCCACCACCACCTTGTCAACTAGACCAGAGCACTGAGTGCCACATCCAGTCATTCCTTGAACACCTCCAGGGATGGGGACTCTATCACCTCCTTGGACAGCCCATTCCAGTAATTGACAGCTATTTCCATGAAGAAATTCTCCCTGATGTCAAACCTGAACCTCCCTTGGCCCAGAATTTGACAAACAATGCTGAAAGGCTCATTTTGGTGTTGAGCACATGGATGGACATATCTGAGGGCAGGTCACAGGCTCTGGAGGGTTTTGTCAGTCTGGTACCTCCAGCGAATGCTGTGGTTACTGATTTTTCTTTTCTGCAGTAAAAAATACAGCCCACAGAAAGAGGGCTTGGAAGGTACAGCTCAAAAATGCTGTTATTGCCTCAATGGCACTTGCAAATTTGAAAACCTCAGATGAGAAAGGAACTCTTAAGCCTCTGTTTTGAGAAATACAGAAGAAAAACTTTGCTGAGCTGAGCAGGCAGAAGGTTAATAATGAGTACAGCAGAATCAGAAATTAATTGTCCTCTGTTAAGATCACACAGGGATTGCAATGGTGAAAGCAATAATTCTTTTCATGAAAACATGGAAGGAAGAAAATGAGAGAAGAATGAGTAATGTGCAGTCATCCTGCCTTTGTGAAAGGATGTGGTTCTTGGGTCTGCCAGCCATGGAGGCTTCACCTTCCCATGGCAAGTGACAGGCACAGCATGTCCCCTTCCCAGAGATCAGGGCCATGAAAAGATCCTTCTGCCTTTAACACACTGTGGATTTAATGAAAAGCAATAGCTATTTTAAGATTTCACAAGGGATGTTTGAACAAAGAGGAGTCGCAGACTCTATCCCCATTACCACCAGGCTGCCATCCTCTCTTTCATCTCCCTCACCAAGCAGCTCTCAGAAGTGTTCATGGATAGTCAGAGCCATCAAATGCAGGTCAGTCGCTCAAAGGCTTGCTCCAGCCATGTTCAGCTGTTATGGCTTAAATTAAATTGATACTAAAATGGTCTCTTTTTTATTAAAGTGCCATAATCATTGTGGCTGTCATCCCTCACCACGGTGTAAGTAGTAATAAGCTGATACGTGTCACCACTGTGGATAGCTGTCAGAAGTGAAAAGCAAAATAAAACTCCCAATTATTCTCCAAATGGAAGGATAACCCCTTTTCCAGGGTAAAGTACATGAAAGATTCATTTCCTCCTCTATTCTGTCAAGCCATATTGCAGATTTATTTAATGCATTATGTGTGGTGCATTAGATTTCAGAACTCACAAAGGGGGTTACGAGCTATGTGAAAATTTAAGGTAAAAAATATGAGACTCCTCTGAAGCCACTGGCAAAACTTAACACAATTTCACTCTTGGTCTTTCTCTTAAGTTGTTGCAAAGATTTTCATCTGGTAATTGTGCCTGTGGGCTGGCTGGGACTCACACTGCAAACACAACTCCTGCTGTCGCACTGAAGTTGAGCTGCTCTCATCAGCACACATCAATGACAGCAGTGTCCCTACAGCAAATTATCTTCTGACCCTCACAAATATGAACTGTAAAAATTCTGTGGGGCAATTACATGCTTTCCAGCTCTCTAGAAAGATACTGGTTTGGGTTTTCTTTTGTGGAAAATGTATTTTAAAATCCTTCAGTGCAGAACTGTTCTTCTAAGAGCCACCACAGCCTGGAGCTGAGCTGTGAGGTCTGAACCATGGAGCTGAGCTGAGTTTTGGCTGCCCTTGTCTGAGCCTTGGCTTCCCCAGAGCAGTCCCACAGGCTGCAGTGATCAGGCACAAGGCTCTTGGCTTGCATCACAGCTGAGGCAAGAGCTGCAGCCTTGAAAACAAGGCTCTCCCTCGGAGACCATGGGTTGTGGCCCGAAAGAAACTCGTGCAGTGATGCAGGGATGTGAAAGAGACTCAGAAAGTGGGGGATGCCACTCCAGTGTGCCTGTTGGTCTCAAGGGCTGATAGAGCTAAGGACCAGGTTTTTGCCTTAGCAAAAGGATCATTTTCATCTCCAATCTTGCAATCAATACAGTTTAGGTATTTTACCCCCTGTTGCTGAAACACGCACATCACAAGACTGTTCTCATAGCTAGATCAGCAAGAACAGGCTCTCCCTGCAGACACCGAGGACTCAGTGCTCCTACTCAGACACCACCAAAGAGAGGGTTGAGTGCCTGGTCCTGTGTGAGATCTCAGCTCTCAGAGGAGAGCAGTCAGAGCTGCTTTTAGCTGTAACAAACCAGCCAAGCAAATCAACTACAGAACTTGTGACTACAGGGAAATACTTGGAGTAAAAGAGACAAAACAAATGAAAGAGATGCAGTGATGAGGGAAAGCGACAAAGTACTCTTTGAGAGCAGGTGCTGGGCTAAAATACACGGAGCATTCAGAAATGGAAATTCAGAAAAACCCAAACAAACAGATGAAGGAAAACGCTCTTTTTCAGTGACTGCTGCCTTCAAGGACAATGACAGTTTGGCAATTGTGACTCACAGGGGTTTATGTAAAACCTCTGAGATTATTTTCAGATCAGTGCTAGTGAGATACAACGTGGTTACAGGAGTCTGTGGAGGTCTCTGTGTCTTTGAGCCTTCCTGTTCTCTGAATATTTAGGTTAAAGACAGAAACTGACCTGTTCAGATCTCGATGTATGATGGGCTGTGTGAGATTGTGGAGGTACTCCATGCCTTTGGCCACATCTACAGCAATGATTAATTTAGACTGCAGATCAAGAGTTCTGTATATTGGGAAAAAAAAATTGTTCAAAGTTAATAAACAGTCAAAAATTGTCTGTAAATTATTCTTATGTGTAAATCATGCAACCTTCAAAATTGTTTTACATACAAAATAATGTTACATAATCTATGTAATGTAAATCTATATATTGTAAAATAATGACAATAACAATTTTGTGATTACTTACCAGTTTCCCTCGTACACCAAATTAATTGAACTAAAGCTCAACATTTTCTAGTGTTTTTCTTTCTCTGTTGTCTTACACTGCAATGCATATTTACATCAGCATAGATTCCCTACCCTTCCAAATTCTATGCAGGAAGCCTGAGTGGAGGACGAGCGGAATACCTCTTCTGCTCATGGAGCAGGGAAAAGAGCGATCCCCCGGAGATGTATTGGGTGACGATGGCAAACTGGCTGGGGTCATCCAGGCACGCTCCCACAAACTGGATGACACATGGATGGTTCAGTCGGCAGAGAATGGAAACCTCCCGGCAGAACATGTCCACATCAGACTTGGAGCAGTAGGTGTTGGCTCGATAGCTTAGGATTGAAACAAGAGAAAACAGAAAGGCAAAAATATTACAAAATACCATAAAATATGGGCTTTCTTAATACTTCAAACTAGGCCATTGACCAAACAGGATGGAAAGGCCTGACAAACGTACCGTTTGATTGCAACAATTTTATTTCTGCATCGTCCCTTGTAGACTTTTCCAAAAGACCCTAAAAAGATTTAAAATAAATAAGCACAGAGATGTTTGATATGAACATCACACATTTCAAGAGGATGCACTTTCTTTTCTGGTACCTGAGCCGATAATCTCATGGAACTCTATCTCGGAGAGCTGAAGGTGGAAGTGTGACGGCAAACCAGCGCGGAGGAGGAGAACGTCAGCTTTCTCTGCAAGAGAAACAATCATCCTTTTTGTAAAACATGGCTCAGGGGAGGACAGAACATAAAAGCACTGAACTTCAGAACCCTTGCACTGAGAAAGCCGATTTTCCCATTAATTGACTGATAATCCTGTTCCCTTTCTTCCCTCATCCTCAAACTCTGCCTGTGCCATGGGATGGTTGCACTGAATTCCTTACATGGAGAATCAGTTTATTTTTTAGAGTGCATCTGGTGCTGATTGCTGGGGAATGCTATTCTGGAGCTGACTCCTAGTGACATGCGGAATCTAAATTTTGCAACTAAATTTAGTTGTCAAATGTCTCTATCTTGTTGACTTTTTTGGTTTATTACTATAAAGTTTATCATAATATTTCTAAATGGAACATTTTGATGGTGCTGTGTACAGGATGTAAGGATTTGAATATATCCAGAGCGAACATTTAAAGAGGAAAATTGAAAGCACCACAAAAAAAAGGAGGAAATATTTCAAAATACAAGTATTTATCTGAATATTTTATCTGTGTTTGTTTCAGAGTCACATGAGACATTTTTGAACAGAATTTTTCTTGTAAAGATAATCCAGTCATTTTATGGTTGGATTCCATATGGTATTTATTTGCATTCATGGATAAGTGGATATTTCATTAGTGCTAATTCACATCACAGCCTTTTCTCAAAGAAATAAAAATAAATACATTCTTTAAAATAAATTAAAATAATGTAAATACAGGAATTGTCATTATGCTGAGTAACAAAGCTAAGTATTCTGTTTCATAAAATTATCCCAAGGAAATGGACCAATGAACAAGGAACATTTCAGGAATAATGAATCTTGTGCAGGATTTTCGGGCTGACAAATGTGGTGGGTAAAAAGACCACAAAAGTTCAAGTTTTCCCTTGCCATTGCAAATACCTTTTGTCATGCTTTTAATCTTCCCCAGAGGGGATGGCACTGAAACGTAGGAACCATCTGAAATAAAGAACAGAATGAAATTTATGGAACTCAACAACAACATAAGTGTCTGTGCTGATAAATTAATGAGGCAATGATGGCTGAAAGAATGAATAATAAAGGGTGAGAATTCACATAAACACACAAACACATCTGATGTGAGCTGGTTTGGGCTGGGATACAGTTAATTTTCTCCACAGTGAGGGGCACAGCAGATCTGGGTGTTGTATTGCTTTGTTGTTGTCCTTTTAATAATCAGCATTACAAAATCTCCACGGGTGTGCTTATTGCTTGCCAAAATAATTTCCAATGCACACATAACCTTAGTCCACTAAAGACTTACGTACACTTGAGCTATACTACACTTAAACTTGGAACAGGCCAAACGATGCAGGGAGCAGGTTGATGCTGCTGTTGGATGTAGGTTCCTCCTGTTTCCCTGGAGCACTACATGACCCAGACAAGCCCCAAGGTACAGCATCCTCATCTTCTCCGAGGCAGTGCTCCAACACACAGTCAAAGGTTTTGTTTAATTCCTCTTCCTGGTTTTTGTCATTTAGTCACCAATGCAAATTAGTCTTTTTGTACCAAAAAGGGTAATTAATTCTTCCCAAGGGGGAATTAGATATCCAAAGATATTAAGAAGTATGAGGGTGCCTGAGCACAGAAAAAAAAAGCCAACAATCAAAGAAACATCAGGACTAAACAGCACAAAGAGAACAGCTACACAAGGCATTCAGGATGAGGAAAGGTGTGAGCAATGGTTGACAGGGACTGATCTTTAGCTCACAGCTTTGGGCTCCTCTTTCCAGGAGTAACATGAACTGACAATTCCAATTTAAGATAACAGAAGACTTTTGACATAAAGGTACCTGGAAAATGGTGAGTCCCATAACACTGATTTTATTTGTGCCAGACAGAACTGACCCAAAGCTCCCTGACACAGGTGGATCATTTCCAGAGACTTCAGCATTCTCTGGATCAGGCCTTTGGTTAAACAATAAAGTGATTGCTCAGCTCATACCTCCTCCAGGCTGGGAGTATTCATTGCAGGGGGATTCATCCTGGGGTCTCTTGTAATGCTTCAAGAGGGTTACAATGGCATCATGACCTAGGAAAGAAAGAGGAAATAAAAGGACTTGCAGGTAACTCAATATTATTTTCTTTTGTTTGTTTGTTTGTTTGTAATTGATTGATTTATACAAAATCAAGGGATTCTACAAAAAAAAGGTACAACATGCATATAAAATATGCAAACAAAGAGATGGTGGTGCTAATCTGAAACCTACTGTGATTCTTAACTGCAGAAATATGGGAAATTCCTGCCAGTAAAAACAGGCATGTTATTTTCATGAGTCCACCTACTCCTAAAATATGAGATATGTCAAAGGAAAAATCTGCTGCAGAAATCCTGCAATGGAAGTTGACATTAGTCTTCAGCAGACCTGACAAGGAAAACCAGTGCCTGAAAAATTTGGTTTGGAATCCTAACCCAGACAAATTTGTCACTTATTGCTGCAAACAACTGTTTTAGCAGCACAGAAACACACCTCTCCTGAAGTTTGTGTTGGATTAAGCTGACATTTAACAGAGATCTGAGAAAAATCGAGGGGCTGAGGTTTATAATGCTTTGTGGCAGGACCTGGAGAGCAGGTGGTGAGAACTCTGTCTGCAGGCACTGAAGGGTTACTCTGCAAGGTTATCTCCTTCCCATGCACGGCTCCTATGGATTTTGTAGCAGAAACTAGAAAATTGAAATACCTTTCTCGTAAGCCCACATCAAGCAGGTCTGCTCATCTTTTTCTCCACTGGACCTGCTGGGATCACAAGCTACCAGATTCATATCGGCTCCGTTATCCAGCAGGAACTGCACAAGGCGAATGTGGCCATGGTAGCAAGCGCAGTGCAATCCTGGAACACCAGAGAAGTGTGGGGAGCACGACTCTCACAACATGGCAATATGACTGCAGCAATAACTGTAAAGTACAGACCGATTTCCTTGATAAAGGAATATACTGTCAAAAAATACCTGAGGCAAGAGGTGGAAATTAAACATTAAGGCGACAAGAACCAACCTATTGCCTCTGCATTTCCTCTGCCACCTGCAAACCACATTTAATGACTCTGCACGTGGGAAAAACAAGTAGAAACAAAGGCAGCTCTTTGTAGTAGGGACAGGGAGGTGTGAAGCTCTTCAGACACTATACCCAGAAGCCTAGCTCCTTGCAGAGTAATTGCTAACACTACGTAGAAGCCTCACTGGAGGATGAACAGTTCAGACCAGGTTTTGTTACTAATATACATGCTAACAAGCCCGACACATCCTCACTGAAGGCTTATCACTTTTATGCCTGCCTTTAAAAATATTTCAAAAAAGTTGTGCTCTGTCTGAAAGGTACTTGGATGCTGGTCATCAAATTACCTTGGAATTGCTCTGGAAATCCTGCTATTTTAGTGCTGTTATGTGCCCTCATACACAATTAGGATGGTGATGTTACCTGTGTGCCCATCTCTTCCCTGGTGGTTGATGCTTACAACATTCTGGTCAAGAAGAAACTTGACAAGTTCTATGTTCTTTCCATAGGTGCAAGCACTGTAGAAGTAAAGGGAGTGGTGAATGCTATAGTCCATAAAAGAAGTGCTTTGGGTAGCCAAAAATTTACAAAGAATAACAGAGAGATAAAAATGCAGTAATAAAGGATCTTTAGAAATGTGCAAATGCATGATTAATCCACCAAAGCAAGTTCCTTTTTATTGTTTCAGAAACATTCTAATTATTGCTGAATAAATTAATTTTGCACAGCTGTGCAAACAGTCTGTGTTGCAAAGTGCCTTTTAAATAGCCCTTTACAAATTTCCAGCATCCTGACCAAACCATGCACTGCCACCTGGTTTCTCATTCAGAGTACTTGGCTCCAGCAGGCATAGAGGTGGAACAGGGGCTGGGCTCAGCTCCCAGACTGGACAAGGAGAGGAACCATTGTCCATCCAGGTGTTGGTGAACCTGGTGCCTTTCCTACCTTCCTCGGTCTCACTTGTTCTCTCCTCATTTAGTGGTTCTGCCTCTCACTTCATGCCCTCTCCTGTATTTCATGATAGAAACTCACCCTCCCCATTGAGCTCTCCGCTTGCTCTGCCCCTCACCTGGCACCTGGTGAGACATTGTTAATTTTGGATGCTGTGTTGCAGGTGTGTGTAAGTGGAGCTCTACTGATAATGGCATTTGAACACCTCACCTGTGAAAAGCTGTTTCACTGAATATATTTTCTTTAGTGAGACTTTCTGTTCCCGAGAGCTGAATTATTTCCTTGACAACTTCAAACTTCCCATTGTAACAGGCACTGAAGAGGAAGCCAGTACAGAGTTGTTAGCAACACCAGCCTTCCCATGAGCCCCAAACCCCCAAAAGAGCTACTCCAGGGCACTCACAGGTGTAGGGGTGTGTCTCCGTAGATATTCACCACGTGAGGCTGCACTTCGAAGCTGCTCTGCAGTAAGAACTTCACAATTTCATGGTGCCCAAATCGAGAGCAGAAGTGCAGAGGAACGTGATCTTCGTTGTCCTGAGCATTCACTGCCAGTTGACACAGAAAGAGACCATAGAAAGGATTTTATACTTAACACAGTATATTTAGTAAAGCTTTATGTGTTGTGCCTATACATTTTGAAACCTCCTGCTAAAATATTTATGGACCTATTTTTTTAAAATTGAAATTTCTGTGGTCTTTCATATATCAAACCCATACTGCTCTGTGCCATCTGCAGTGCAGTGTCAAGGCAATCTTCTGGACTTGAGGCATAATTGCTTTCTTCCAGCAGCAGACTTATTGAATGTTTTGATGAAGTTTTCCATGAATGAATCACGGAATTGACCCTTACAAAGAGCAATTGTGAAGCAAAAGGAAGATAATAACATCAACATGACTGGGAACCTCCAGGCAACACAGAACCAATGGCATTTGCCAGTAGTAGCAAACTATTTTGTGTGGTTGGGTGGAGTGTCCCTGGAGGATCCTTGATCTGCAGGTGGGAATTGTGTGAGACTTCCAGCTATCCTGAACTACGGCCATGCCAGGGAGCCTTCTGCCTGTTTATGGGGTGAGCAATTGCATTCCAGCATCAGAAATGGGTATGGAGGTGCCTTACATGGCTCTTCCTTCATCTATCCTGTAGGGAGTGAAGAAGAGATTGGACAAAGCTCTAGGCAGAGTTCTCCATTGATACAGACACCTACAAATACTGTTTTCATTATCTAAAAAAGATCTTTAGTCAGTTTGAAAGACAGCATGTATTTCTGTGATTCTCAGTGTATTCATTCCCGTGTTTAAAGACAGACAGAACAACCATAACTGGTTGATTTTGTAACTGATAGAAACGACAAACCCAGTCTACTTTGTGTGACATTTAGCTCCCAGTTCAGCCTTTGCACCAAAGGCACCAGGTCTTTTAGTCAGTTTACAAGAAATGAAGAGACTACACAGGAATATCTGTCCATTAGAGGTGTCCAAACCTGTACTCCCAGGCTTTTACATACAACTGTGACAAATATCCTGCAGCTAAGCCTTCTCAGGACAGAGATGAAACCAACCACATTCTGAGAGTTTGTCTTCTCTTTGATTTTCTGTGAGCATAAAGAGCAATGAAAATTAAAATAAATCCCTGTTTTAAAACCATTCTGAAATAATGATGAATGCTCACAGAAATGTACAGGCCTTTGAAATGCTGGATTCTGTTTCAGGAAAAAAAAAAAAGAAAAAGTAATTCCTGCAATTTTAATTAATCTTGTGGCCCACAAATGTCATTAACTGCTCCTGCTAACCTTCCCAGCAGTCTTGCATATAAGAAGTAAAGAAAAGCAAACTCTTTTCTTCTCTATTCTAAAATAATTCTTCACTTTATAGATTCATGTGACATGTTGCCCTTTATTTTTTATTATGATGTGGGCATTCTGGTATGTCCCCACAGAATGTCCTGAAGGACATCAGGGGCCTCAGTCTACAACACAATAAGGTGCCAGGTGGAGCAAGGAAGGAACTCTCCTTTATATATCCAGTTGGAATCAATGTCAAATGCCTGCAAACCATTTCCTTTGGCTCTAGAAGGATCTGTAACTACACCACCGGATGATTGGTTTTGTTTCAATTGATAGTTTTTTGATTTCTAAATGAAGCACACTAGGTACACTGGAATATTGTCTTTAAAGGAGGAGAAGTTTACATTCAAAACAAAAGATAATTGATCAAAACCACCTTTTTGAGTATTATGGAGAATTATTGATTCAGGAATTACTAAAGAAGAGTATAGGAGAGTTCTTCAAATTGAGATTTTTGAAGTACATTAATATTAAATTGAGTATAGAGAGTATTACTGTCTTGGCAGTCAGGGACTGAAAACTGAGGTTCCCTTACAAGTAAACAGTAAGATTGACCAAATGCCAAGTTCTTGCCTGTGAAAAAAAAAGGAATTCTGTAGAAATCATTCTTAGCACTAAGACATGACATTGATAGAAAGTAAAAGGTGAAACCATGACCATAAGTGAAAGGATGAAAAAAGGACAGTGCAAGAAATGTGCTTGAAAGAGCTTATGGCATTTCTGAAAATACAGAGTTTCTTAATCCTTCCCCAGAGTGTTTATGCTAAAACAAATGATGGGATTGGCATGAGGAGAACTGGCAGCAGTTGTAACAACGGGTTTATAGATGGGCCATGTGTAAAACATGGACATTTGCCATGACACACATAGGCAGCACTTCTATATTTTTTTTTCCTAATTTGTGGTTGTTCTGAAGAAGAACTTTGGCCATTGTTAGGCTGCAAATGTTCTTTCTTTCAGCAGCATTCTGACCTTTTCAGCCTGATTTGGTGGTCACTGCTTGTCTTCAGTCACCGTGGTTTTGGAGCTGACTAACGAGTCAGGTTATGTTAAAAGAAATAGTTCAAGTTTGTGACCCCAATTACTGGTTTGCACTGAACACTGCCAAATTTATTCAGGTTCTTTCCCCAGTTCCTTTTATTCCTGAGCATTGAAGACTTGTTCCTCCGCTGCTGCATTTATAGCAAGTTTCAAAGTGTGCTGCTTTGAGAGCAAAAGTCTTCCCGCTTTCAGTCTCCCTTTTCTTTTTCCTGTGCTGAAGATTCTGATTTTAAAGAAGAGGACCTGAAATGGTGCCCCAGATTCTTTTCTTTTGGAATAAACTCTCTAATGGAGAGCAAACCTCCCACTGCCTCGTTATGGTGAGTGAACGTCTCTTCTTTCCCCTCTTTTTTATAATTTTATCAGCTCAGTGCACACACATCGAGGCTGCAACACCCTGAGCTCGCTACTGACAACAGCTCATACAGACCTGACTGTGCTGCTTCCCTCCATGCTTTTTTACTGCGTAAGGAGGATGTGTGACTGCAGGCAGGATGCACAGAAAACATGGTAAATTGATGTATTATAGAGCAGCACTTTTCCAAGTAAGGTACTGTTCCTTTTCAAAAACCATTTCTGCCTCTTACTTTGAGGATATGAAATTAATTTCCAAATATTTTTAATATTGCTCAGTATTTCACAGAATCACAGAATGGCATGGATTGGAAAGGACCACAAAGATCATCCAGTTCCAATGCCATGCCATGGGCAAGGACACGTTCCACTCAACCAGACTGCTTAGAGCTTCATCCATCCTGGCCTTGAATACTTCTAGGGACAGGGCATCCACAGCTTCTCTGGGCAACCTGTGCCAGATCCTCACCATCCTCACCATCCTCACATATCACAGGGTATTTTTCCTAATATCCAATCTAAACCTACTCTCTGTCAGGTTGAAGCCACTCCTCCTTGTTCTATCACTCCAGGCCCTTTTAAATAGTCTCTCTCCATCCTTCTTGTAGGCTCCATTCAGATACAGATCAGAATCTCTGCAGTAATAATCATAATATGCATAAAATGCGACCTCTAAGTTTTAACATTTATATGGCTTCGTAGGATGTGTCACCACTGTGTGTGACACAGGTGTCACAGCAATGGAAGAGTAAGACTGGAGTGTGGCATATTTTGTGCCTTCAATGCTACTGAAACAGCAAAAGCAGAAGGCACCAGCTGCACACTGACATCAGTCACAAGTGAAGATATTTCGAATTGCAACACATGCAAAATATAGAGCAATGAGATGTAATGTCACAGCCTGACTGACATCACTGGGAGGCCACCTGGACAAAGAACATGCAGACTCCTGACTCTCATGGAACACCCAAAGTATGCTGAAAGACTTTTGTATCTGTCCAGCCCATCACGTCTCCCCACAGGCACTTTCTCTGACAGCAAATATCCCACAGAATGAAATTTGTGCAGCATAATAAAACATGTGCTAAAATGATCCCATTTTCTGTGGAATTTCAACTTATATATGAATTATTTTAAATTACTTGCTGCATAATTTTGACTTAAAACCCTTCACCTGTACCTCATTCATTAGTTTCCTATGCACTGAAGTCACTTTGACTGCAGATCCCCACTGCACTGCCACGTGTTTCGCTGTTTGATGATTGTCTCAAGAGTGAGCCATCTCTCTATATTAATCTTAATTTTTTTTTCTGATCCTGTTTTTCACCTCTAACTTATTACTAGAAACAGAGTACATGTGAGATGAAAACCAAGCAAAATTAAATGAGAAAAACTCTTGAACTGCTGTTTTTTTGTTTCAGTTGCCCAAAGATGATACACACACATACACAGAGTATATGTTAGGAAATGAAGACTGTCTACAAAACACAGTGTTAGAGCTGATTTTTAAATATCTTTTCTTACCATCAGCTTTACTTCCCTCTTCCATCAAGAGCTTTGTAATGTTGAGAAAGCCTTTGGCAGCAGCCAGATGGAGAGGTCTGTCCCCAACTTCACCACTTGCATTCACATCAGCTCCGAACTTCAGTAAAAGGTGGGTTACCTAAATATTTGATTAAGGTTACTTAAAATATCACATGAAAATAAAACTTTGAGAAAATTAGATATAGTATTGCGTTGGGTAATACTGCATGTGGGCATCTCTGTAAAGTTAAAACAAGGAGAGGAGATTCAATACAAAATTAATTTTTAAGTTACATGTCAATAAAAATATTAAAATTCTCAAAAGCAATTCATTCATTCTCTAAAATGTTCTCTATGGTGAATGGACACCAGACATGTTTGTTTGAATGACTAGTCAGCATAATAAAGGAAATGCCCTCAAAGTCCCCAAAGGCCGGAGCTCCTTGGGCTTTCAGGATCATCTCACAGGACTGTGACTGTTCTGCAGTGGCTTGTGGCAAATGAGCAAACTAATCTCA